>OMLF01020707.1:13001-35497 GCA_900302615.1 Holocentrus rufus
CCTTCCCCCCCCTTCCTCCTCCCTTGTCTTGAATGCGATTTAACTCTATTAGTGCTCTGCACTGAAGGAACACATGCATGCTCCTATGACATCTGGACAGATTATTCAATACATGGTCAGCTACCCCGAACTGACTCAAATCTCTTCCCTTCTCTTTGTTTAAGAAGTTAGTGCTTGTTGTTTGTGTGGGATTTTGTATGTCTTTTAATGTTGATGATACTAACCAGCGTGTAATAAGAATAACATTTCCCAAAGCTTTGTTTGTAAGAAGCAACAAAGCTTTGTTGATATTTAACAAAGCTCAGTTTTATTCCTGTTATCAATAATCTTATTTTCATTTTTGAAATGATGCACTGTATCATGTCTGTGTGCTCTGTGCACCCAATACAGTGCATATAATTTTATGTCGCTTGACAACTAGACAGCAGCTTTATGAGGCAGTGAAAGCAATGCAAGCCCTGGTGCCTGTATTGATATTTGACGAATGTGAAATGTTGAGTTTCTGAAAGGGGCAGTCGTCAATCTCATCTCCTGTCCCTAGGTTCCAAGGTGCTGCAGAATGATGAGTTCACTAAGGATCTTTTTAGGTTCCTGCAGCTTCTCTGTGAAGGCCATAACAATGGTGAGAGGACATCTCAATTCAATTCAGCAAAAATATAGCCACAAGCACCAATTTGTAGGTTCAAACCTTTCCGCGCTCAACGGAATGAAGCAGCCCAGTCGGCCAAAATTAAAGCCACGAGCGGGTGTCAGGCTTTTCAGAGCCGAGCAAGTTCCTTTCAGCTAGTTTGATTCTGTGGAAAAAAGGAGAAAAATCAATCACACGCTTGTTTCATCATCACAGTGTATGCAGAAAAAAAAGATCTAAATTCAGTAAAGATAATGAATAACATCTTATCTTGTTTACCAAAGTAAATGCACTAGGGAGCTCACTAATTAAAGTTTGTAAAAAGAGCCTATGATTTTCATTGGCAATGACTGCTGTTTCCTTGTAATTGTTGTGGATGTGACAAATAAAGAACATAAACTTAAAGATTCTTTTGAGAACAGGCATTGTGTATTTTTAAATATTCGAAATATGTTCACCATGATTAATCCATCACTAATCTGCAGCAAATTGTTTTTATAAATATATTTTTTTTAATATAATGGGGAAAGTGACACATAGGAACCCACCTACCAAATTTGGTTGGTCAAGGACTTATGGTTGCTGAGCATTAGACACTTTTAGCTGAGAAAAATAATAATAATCCTAAAAGATACAGTAGGGTTCTCCCCCTTTGGTGTTTAAACCCTAATAATAAGCTGGCAGAAACTCAATAGGGTTTTACCCCTCTGGGGATTGAACCCTAACAAGGAACAAATTAGCTCAAGCTGCTTGTCGCTTAACAATGTTGTTCTACAAGCTTTTCATTGCAGATCCCCTTGGATCTCTGCCATTAATTATTGTCTGTTTGACTCTTATTAGATTTTCAGAACTTTCTGAGGACTCAGACAGGGAACACTACCACGGTCAATATCATCATTAGCACTGTAGACTACCTGCTGAGACTCCAGGTACGATATCATCACAGACAGTCAACTTTGAGTTCAGACTCCTTCTGTTGTTCAGAAAAAATATATTTCACTTCATTCATCCACTCTCTCTTTCGTATACTCATGTGTTTATGCTTTGTCTGTCAGGAATCCATCAGTGATTTCTACTGGTACTACTCTGGTAAGGATGTCATGGATGAAGCTGGTCAGAGGAACTTCTCCAAAGCACTAGCAGTGGCCAAGCAGATCTTCAACTCTTTAACTGAGTATATCCAGGTACCACAACACATTGCATCAAAAAAATAACCAATTAATATTTCTATGATATGAATGATATGAACTGCCTTGTTTAAACAGGATATTGTTTTTGATTTTCTGGCCACAAAATACTGCTTTTGCTTCTCTGTGCTTTGTTCCTGCTCTGTATCTACACTGTACTTTGTCTGCTCCAGGGTCCTTGTATTGGAAACCAGCAGAGTCTGGCTCACAGCAGGCTGTGGGATGCAGTGGTGGGCTTCCTCCATGTTTTTGCCAATATGCAGATGAAGTTATCACAGGTACCTGTGTCTGTATGAATGTAGTGGTGCTCCAATATGTCTTTGTTAGCCAGATGCTCTTATGAAATATCTATAACCACTAGAGGGCTCTCCAAGCTCAGGGATAACCCCAGGCCACTGCAATACAATAATAGGCGTCTTGCTATTCAGCTATATGATGCATGACCCTATCTGTGATATTTCCTTCATTCCCAATAAGCCAGGTAGTGTATGAGAAAACTGTCCAACCATATAACCTTATTTTATGGTCATCAGAAAGGGTGCAGTCGGATTGTAGAAACCAGAATGACAGAGAGGACAGGTGGAGGGGTTTGAATTAAGCTCATCGAAGTACACTCCAGATTTATGACATGCTGAAAGCAAGCTCCACGGAGACCTTAAATGAGTCAGTCTGACCTAGCCATCTGCTCCTGGACAGTAAAATAACATTAACCCTGGTGCTGATGGATGGATGTAACCTAGGACAGCCCTCTGAGCCCCAACAGAGTCCTGGTGGACCCTCGTAATCTGAGGCAGCCTTGATCTCTCCAAATGCTACTCAGAGATATTAAACAGGGTGGCAGTGCCCTTAGTGGGAGGCCATCACTAATCTATGTCACATAGTGTGATGTGAGTCATAAATATACCTTTTTTACACCTCCTAACAGGACTCTAGTCAGATTGAATTACTGAAGGAACTGCTGGACCTACAGAAGGACATGATCGTCATGATGCTCTCTCTTCTCGAAGGTGTGCTTACTGCTGACTCGCTGAGATGTGTCAGCATCATAAGCTGCAAGGATATTGCTTCTTTTATGACTTACCCAATTTCATTCAACAGATTTGTTTATTTGGGATATTTTGAATTTAATCAAATATTTACTGTAGCAGCTTTGCTTAATCTGCATGGGGAGTGTTGCTTTTTTATTGTGTGTACTAAAAATCCTCTGTTTTGGTCACCTTCTCAATTACTTCACAGGTAATGTTGTCAATGGCACCATTGGCAAACAAATGGTGGACACCTTGGTGGAATCTTCTAGCAACGTTGAAATGATCCTTAAATTCTTTGACATGTTCCTCAAGTTGAAGGACTTGACCACCTCAGACAGCTTCAAGGATTATGACCCTGACAGCAAGGGGGTCATCTCAAAGAAGGATTTCCAGAAGTCCATGGAGAACCAGAAACAGTATTCTCAATCTGAGATTGAGTTTCTTCTCTCCTGTGCTGAGGCTGACGAGAACGACATGTTCAACTATGAGGAGTTTGTGGTGAGATTTCATGAACCAGCTAAGGACATTGGTTTTAATGTAGCTGTGCTGCTAACCAATCTCTCTGAACACATGCCTCATGATGCTCGCCTTTCGACATTCCTCGACTTGGCTGAGAGCGTTCTGAGCTACTTTGAGCCTTATTTGGGTCGTATTGAGATCATGGGTGGAGCCAAACGTATTGAGAGAGTCTACTTTGATATCAGTGAGTCAAGTCGCACCCAGTGGGAAAAACCTCAGGTCAAGGAGTCCAAGCGCCAGTTTATCTTTGATGTGGTCAATGAAGGTGGGGAGAGCGAGAAGATGGAACTCTTTGTCAACTTTTGCGAGGACACAATTTTTGAAATGCAGCTAGCCTCTCAAATTTCAGAGCCAGACCCAGTAGAGCGGCCAGAGGAGGATGAAGATGACAAAGAGAGTGTGGTGGAAGAACATGATGAAGAAGAGGAGGAGATTGTGATGTTTGAATCTTCCTCAGCCTTTACTATCGCTTGTATCTCTATGAGAAAGAGCCTAGGCCACTTCCGCCGACTGCTCACCGTCAAGAGCATGAAACGGCAGTACAAAAAATTCAGGAAGATGAGTGTGAGGGAGATGGTGCGGGCCTTCTTCTCATTCTTCTGGGTGATAATCACAGGCCTCTTCCACTTCCTCTACAGCCTAGTTTGGGGTTTCTTCCACATCTTGTGGACCACAATGTTTGGAGGCGGCCTTGTTGAGGGGGCTAAGAATATGAAGGTGACAGACATTTTGGGAAACATGCCAGACCCCACACAGTTTGGAATCCATGGAGATGTACTCGAGACTGAGAAGATGGAGGCAAATGAGGCATCGTCGTTGGCAGAGATGGGCCAGATGGCTCAGGGAGATGGAGCAGAGGCAGATCTGATGGCGGAGTTGCTCAACATACAGCCCAAGAAGGAGGGCAAGCATGGTGCTGAACCAGGACTGGGGGATGTGTCGGAGGTGGTGGTGGGAGATGCTCCATCCATCGCCAGTGCTGTCAAGCAGAAGAAGGCACAGGTCAGCAGTGATGTCAAATCAAAGGGGAAGCACTTTAAAAAGTCATAAACATGCTTTTAGTAGTAACATCGTCTTATCTAATAAAGACTTGACTAATAGCAGTTACATTGTACTAGATGTGACAGATTTGTTATTACACCAGCACAAAATAGTCCCTTTTAAACAAGATTCATCCATATGTCTGCCAAGTAGTTTATGGGCATATAAATCATTGCCTTGTTGAAAGTAACTGATGGTTGAAACAATATTTCATTTGTAAAGGAGGCTGCAAAGAAGCGGGCTGCTAATGGAGACTACAAGTCTGACTCAGAGAAAGCAGAGTGAGTGTTCCTACAGTGTCCTTCATCCTCAATGGGATTACAACAACTGATTTAATTTTTAGTATGAACACAATCATCGTAGCCTCTCAGCTATCTAACAGGATTTAGTTATCTCCTGGTGGGATGTGAACTGATGCCGAGGGATTAGAGCCAAGAGTAGACCGTGTGTGTGTTTGCATGTGTGTTTGTGTGTAAGTGCCTGTGTGTGTGTGCATGCATACTGTATAAATTATTTGCCCATGTGTTTGTAAGTGCTTCTGTGGGCATGTTGCCACACAGTTTGCGTGTGTGCATGTGTATAAGACCATGAAACAACCTGTGTTAGTCTCACTCACAGTGAATGTTTCTGCTCCAGTTCAGAAGACGGTGAGAAGAAGGACCACGACAAGGCCAAGGAGGACATTTCTCCAGAGCCCTCAGCAGAGGAGAAGAAAGTTCCTAAGAGGAGGCCTGGCCAGAAGAAAGAACCACCAGAGGCCTTCATGGCCAGCTTCTTTGCTGGCTTGGAAATCTACCAGACCAAGACACTGGTCAGATGTTTCTCTCTTTTACAAATGTAGGGTCTTCATTATTAAATTAGCTTAAGCAGGTTAGAAAAGCACAAATGAATTTATCCTGTGCAGTATTTTTGGTTGTTAGACATCATGTATGACTGATACGGAAATGATTACCTTCACAGAACTACCTGGCCAGAAATTTTTACAACCTCCGCTTCCTGGCACTTTTTGTTGCCTTTGCTATCAACTTCATTCTTCTCTTCTACAAAGTAAGCTCATCATCGTATAGGTATGGGTTGAACATTGTTGGTCGATTCTACTTTGGTAGATACATAAAAATGTCTTAAAATCTTTTTCTAAAGGTGACTGGTGATGACTCGGATGAGGAAGACCCATGGAATGGTCGAGGTAGAGCCGGGGAGGGGGAAGAAGACGGTGTTGTGGAGTACTTCGTCCTGCAGGAGAGCACAGGCTACATGGCACCAACACTGCGCTTTCTGGCAATACTACATACTATTATATCCTTCCTGTGTGTAGTGGGATACTATTACCTGAAGGTATGCTCGCTCCCAAATGAGCACACATATATTCACTTGTATCAGGGTTATTATAGCTTTTTATTACTGTCTGTTATCATATGGTTACCAATCAGTATTTCGGTACTTAAAGTTAATATTCAGTGTGAGTTTGGTAGTTTTAGTTAAAGTTTTATTTACATGTTCAGTTTCAGTTTTTAGTTCCCATTCATGTTTGAAATATAACTGAATCACATAAGACAGTAAACATCTGCTACACTGTTTTCTAGGGGCTTAAATTTTAAGGCATGTTGCACCCAATCAGTGATGTCACAGCTGGTGTTTTTCATCAGCTGTGACATCACTGACTTTAGTGAATCTATTTAACTGATGTTGCCTATTTCTATGTCTTTCCAAGGTACCGCTGGTCGTGTTCAAGCGAGAGAAGGAAATAGCGAGGAAGCTGGAGTTTGACGGCCTCTACATCACAGAGCAGCCTTCAGATGATGACATCAAGGGACAGTGGGACAGACTGGTCATCAATACACCGTAAGTCCTCCAGAAGGGGATGGGGAAGATTATCAAAAGCTATAGTTTCTAAGATCCAAACTTTTCAGAAGCTCTTCGAGACCGGTTCCCGATTTATTTTTGTATTGTATTTAACAGCTCCTTCCCCAACAACTACTGGGATAAATTTGTCAAACGCAAAGTAAGTGGCCTATTTCATTCATTTCCTCTAATATGATTTGCATGTAAATCCTGCAGTTCATAGTTTGTGGGACTTGGAATTAGCTAGAGCATGATCTTCTTAGCACCCTGTTTGTGTTTTGCTTCAATGTCTAGGTGATCAACAAGTATGGAGACCTGTATGGAGCAGAGAGGATAGCAGAGCTGCTTGGACTGGACAAGAGTGCCCTGGATTTCAACCCCACGGAGGAGACCGTCGCCAAGGAGGCTTCACTGGTGTCCTGGTGAGAGATTAACCTGGCAGGGTGGACAGAGAACAGACAGGCCAAGCTTTATTGAAGGGAGGTCATATAGAAACTAAGCGACCCTCATATCAACCCCATCTCTTTTGACAGGTTGAGCTCGATAGATACAAAGTACCACATCTGGAAAATGGGGGTGGTGTTCACAGACAATGTGAGTTGATGTTTAATTGGTTTTTGGCTATATGAATGATTAAGTGAATAGAAGGATGGATGGATAGAAAGATGGGTAGATGGATGACATAATGAGTAGACGTATTAATTATAATCAACTTAGTGCTCTCTTCATTTCTTTGCCAGTCATTCCTGTATCTGGTATGGTACACCACAATGTCCATCCTGGGCCACTACAACAATTTCTTCTTCGCTGCCCATCTGCTGGATATCGCCATGGGCTTCAAGACTCTCCGGACCATCCTGTCATCTGTCACACACAACGGCAAACAGGTGAGCAGCAGGACGCAGGTCTTCGCTCAAGCAGCAGGGGTCACTGCAGAGCCAGCGGCAGGCAGCCTCTGTTGTTTGTGCCCCTGAAGCGAAGCCCGAAGCCAGTTTTCATCATCGCTTCCATGCTCTCATGCCCTGTTCTGCTAAAGCTTATTCATGTCACACTGGTGACATCTTAGGTATTCAAGTCAAAAGCCTGTAGTCTCCTCTACTGGAAGCGATGTATTGACATGAGAAGCATGGCAGTATGCAGTGAAATCTGGGATCTGCTGCCTGGTTTTGAAATAGCAGGCTTTTTGACAACTTCAAGTAGGATCAAATCCACATCTTATAGCTGAATTCCAAAGAGCAAAACCGAGGTCATTAACTTATTTTCACTTTTATCTGCATTACAATTGCATTCGCTCTGACCACAACTGAGACATTTACCTGCTCTAAGACTTGGCTTCAAAGACACATGACCTTTGTAGCCCCCTAGTTGTGCCTTGTAGTATACCAGGGAAAAAAATGAAAATATCCTGAGGTTTGAGCCAAGATTGGAGTTAATTAAACTGCAATTCAGACTGTCAGTTCAGGCAAAAAGTCCTGCACTGAAAAATATTTGATATGAGATTCAACCCCAAATTAGCTAAAAATAATGTTCCATTACCTGAGAGTGGAAGGGTAATTTGTGTTGATGTATTTAATCGATTAATTAGAGACCAAATTAACCTGAGCCCTGTGCTGGGTACAGCTAGAAATCACAAATTGAGATGTCCCCTCTCGTTGATGCTCTCCTCACATCAATACTGGGAAAAGAGAGGGACGACCAAAGCCATCAGTTCAAATCAATGTCACCTAAACGCCAAGAAGAGTAACTACACAGAAATGTTGTAATGATATGTTGCTGACTGACATCTGTGTGTCGTCCTGCAGCTGGTGTTGACAGTGGGCCTGCTGGCTGTAGTCGTGTATCTCTACACTGTTGTGGCCTTCAACTTCTTCAGGAAGTTCTACAACAAGAGTGAGGATGAAGACGAGCCAGATATGAAATGTGATGACATGATGACTGTAAGTGTTGTTCACTGGAAAATGTCAAGATAATACATTGCATTATCTTCCGTTTATGCATGAATACATTGCATAATGTTTATGCAGTGTATCCATGCATAATACTTGACTGAGCACTCTTTCAGTTTTTTTTTTCTTGTTTTTTTTAGCTAATCCACTTCACAGTCATGCACACATTTATACTTGTTAGCATCCCAGTGCAGAAGCACCGCTGAGGTTAAGTACCTTGCTCAAAGCCCTTCACTGGTAGCTGTAAAGGGAAGAGCGTGCCTTACTTATTTGCTTTCCCCGACAAGCATTTCCAGACAGTAAGAGAATTCAAACTGACTGTCTTTGATGCCTTTGTAACATGATGAATCTTGACAATAGTGTATAACCTAAAACCAATAAAGTTTAACCCTTATTCATAGACACCACTGTAGAGGAATAGTTAAGTAAAGCTAACCATTTAGAATCCCTCTCAATCACACTTGAACACGAGTCACACTCATGTTCAGGCTTGCCCTGGGACTGACACTTGGACTAACACTCTGACGCCCATGCAGTCAGTACGATATGATAATGCTTAATTGTCTGAATCGCACAGAAATTTGCCTTGCATTATTAGAGTGCCACAGTCTGACATAAACACACAAAACACATACTTAGAAATGCATTTAAGCACACTGAAGTGCCACAGATCCCCTATAAATCTTCATGCAAGGTCTCAGACACTTGCATACAAGCTGGTTTACACTGACATCACACTGCTAGTGACACAAAGCAAATCCGTGCTAATGCTTTTGGACACTCAAATTCATAATAAGGATAACTTTTCTACTTGCCCTCCCATTGTGTTTTCCACAGTGCTACCTGTTCCACATGTACGTGGGCGTGAGGGCAGGAGGCGGCATCGGGGATGAGATCGAGGACCCAGCAGGCGACCCCTATGAGCTCTACCGTATCCTATTTGACATCACTTTCTTCTTCTTTGTCATCGTCATCCTCCTGGCCATCATCCAGGGTAAGCATGGTGGCTGTTGTGCAGTAAGGTGATCTCTGTGATGATTAACAGAGATCACCCGATCTCCTAACAACATGACGGCAGATCCCTCTGGACTCACCCTCACCCTGCCACCTGCAGATATATGCTGTATAGACATGGAGAAAAGCGAAATATGTGCTTTTGATGGTTTTTCTCACCATGCAAAATCCATTTTAGTCTATCAGCAACAGTTTTACCCACTGTGTGTAGCCTCTGTAGATTCCCACCAATACAAACAGGCTGATATTCCTTACAGAGTTTTCCACACTCTCAATCACTAAATACACATCGCACTCCCTATGTGTAGGACCTGAGAGGTGTAAAATTGTGGTTGGATCAATTTCCCCAAGTGTATATGATACGCTCACAGTGATCCCTCTGTGGTTGCAGGTTTGATTATCGATGCCTTTGGAGAGCTGAGAGACCAACAGGAACAAGTCAAAGAGGATATGGAGGTGAGTGTGGATTTCAAAATGTCAGAATAGGCTCTTGGACTCTATATCACCAAAAAAAATAAATAAATAAAAAAACAACAACTGCTGCACACGTTGTCGCCCAGACAACCAGGAGACCATTAGCTGTGAATGTCTTTTCACTTTCCGTCCCCAGACCAAATGTTTCATCTGCGGCATCGGCAACGACTACTTCGACACGACGCCTCACGGCTTTGAGACTCACACCTTACAAGAGCACAACTTGGCCAACTACCTGTGAGTGTCCCTCCAAAAGCATTTTTCCACTGATGATCAGTCGCATTTTATTTATCATGCTTATCTTTCACCATATGTTGAGGCTCTTCTCTGTAGTTTAACCTGAAGATTGATAGCTCTACCACATTACAGCAGTAATAGTGCCAAAGTTACTAATGGCCTCAGTGATCCAGAAAACTAGCTCCTTTCAGGTACTCTCTCTCTCTCTCTGTCTCTCTCTCCCTCTCTCTCTCTTTCTCTTTAATGCCCCTGACAATAGAGTCTCAGTCCATTTGCTCTCATATTCAGCTGCCCAGAGGATGTGAGACTGACCTCATTGTCCTTCTTCATTACTATTTAATGCCATGAACTTCACTGGAAAATGGGTTTGTGATAGCGTGCTCTCATACAGTATTCATCATGATTTGGCGTGCTGTGATGCCCGCAGAGATACAGCAGCCCGTTGTCATTTGCATTGGATTTGGGAAACAGGTGAGGGAGGGGAGACAGGCGACAGTATGGTGTTACTCTGTTTAGACACTTGCGTCAGAAATCTTGAAGCCTCCTAGTAACACCGAGCTGCACCAGCCCTTTGAATGCTTTGTAAAAAGTGTTTTCCCTCCTCAGTTTTTCCTTGTATGATAAGGTTGAATGTTTCGGTACAAAATCAAACCACAGCAGCCAATGCACGATGACATTTTCTCACGGCTTCTCTTGGCTTGGTATTTTTGTTTTGCTTCATTGGTTTGACTTTCTCAACAGGTTTTTCCTCATGTACCTCATCAACAAGGATGAGACCGAGCACACCGGCCAGGTATGATGCAACAACAGTTACCCTCCCTTAAGGAATCTCAATAATCAATCATTAACAATCAGCTGGTATTACCATGTCAGTTTTTGTCAGTATTTGTCAGTGCTTATTTATTTATTTTAGTATCAATGGTATAGATGCAATTGATTCCTCACTCTTCCCACTCTCACTATTATTATTCTAATGTGGCCTATGTTGAAATACTTAATACACATAAAGTTTCATACAAAGCGTTTTGGCATAAGCTTTCATCAGGGAGTCTAAACAGATGGACACGGAGCTTCCTATGGACGCTTTTAAGATTTTTATTGTGTTAATGGGAATGAAATTTCTGTTTTTTTCCATAGAGATCCATCAGAGATTAAAAGAGATTTTTAATCTCAATGGGACTTCCTGGTAAAATAAAGGTTAAATAAAAAAAATATATATATATTATGTACACATTCATTTATATATATATTATGTGTGTGTGTGTGTGTGTGTGTGTCCTCAGGAGTCATATGTTTGGAAGATGTACCAGGAGCGCTGCTGGGATTTCTTCCCCGCTGGAGATTGCTTCCGAAAGCAGTACGAGGATCAGCTTGGGTAGAGCGTAGAACGTGTTCTCTCCACCTCTGTCTACAACGGGAGAGCTGCAGGGATTTGTAGTCCCACACACAGCTGCTGGACTACAACCATACGCAATCATCCCCCACCCCCTCAATGCTATGGACTGGCCTGAGGAGAGACGAGGCAAAACGACTTTTTTATACAAACAAGAGAAGCATCTCCCACCTGTGTCAGATGTACCCTTGTCACCTTCGGTACAGTGCCAGTCTTTGAGAAATGACCTACAACTTGCCCAGACATTTTGGTTTTCAGTTTTGGGACTTTTCTCTCGTTTTGACAACGTGTTGCCTTTTACTCCACATAACCCCAAACCATTGCACAATTTTTTCTTTTTTTTTTTCGTCTTTTTTGAGAAACACTGGGTTGTGTGGGGTTATGGGACAATGTGTGAGTCATATTATGCACAAGAACCCAACTTCAATATTTTGAGGATGTTGAACTTGAGACTTATGCCAAAAGACAAGTGCAGGAGTACAGTAGATTTACATAGTGCGCAAAAATGTGATTTGAGAAAAGATTTTTTTCAAAATGTTGTAACCTTGCATATTGAGATGAAGTATTAAAATGAAGTGATAAAAAGGTTTATTATATAGGATAAAAATGCCTAAAAGTTTTCATGAAGTGCCTTACAGTACTGTATCTACATTACAATAAAGCTATGCAAAACTTTTGTTTTTTCTTTATTGTATGTAAGTACAGTAGTTTTCCTGGAGCAGCGATATGCGGCTGTCCAGATGTAGTTTGTGGCTGATGTTTTTCATTTGAACATGGAAGAACAGCATTGGTTTTTATTTATTTATTTTTTGCTGAATGCAGCATCTTAATTGCAGACGTTCACGGTACAAAGACTATAAATGACACTTGTCAAAGATATACCACAGTCAGAATTTACTGAACACCTTTAAATGAGAACAAAAATGAAATTGCTATTGTATGGCCATTTGTATGTAGTAGCTTTGCTGAACTGTGCATTTCTTTTGATGGAAAAATAAAGAAATCAATGCAAGAAGTTTTCATTGCACTGCTCTTTGTGAGAAGTTTTAATTGGTTTTAATGGCCGTTACATGTAGCAAAGTGATACATTTGTAATATTTAGAAGCCTCATCGTCACTGCAATGAACTTGAAGACAGTATGTGAGTATTTTATCATATTCAACTCCTCAGTCAGTTCTCCACCCTGTTGATGCTGGCAGCATAACGTCACAACCTTGCAAATTACTTCAGGTCTAAAAGCCCTGACAGTGAGTCATTCCAGTCCCAAACACACCGTGATGCAATAGCTGGCTCAAAGGCTCATCCAGCTCTTTTCAAAATACCTTCTGCTTTTAAATTGAGCTCTTAATGGTTTCCCAAATGCCACAGCTTCATCAACATATGGGATCTTGCCTATATAGTGTTCCATTATGGTATGATAATGAACAGGGACTGAGTGGATGTCCGCTCCTTCCTGGTCAGAGGGGCAGGACGGGTTCTCAGCAGGCTGTCTGATGGGAGTTTTAGCCCTGTTACCCATGGTGCCACCTGTCAGCTCACATCATGTCACCACACCTCAGGCACCACACAGTGCTGGAGCCTGCTGCTGAGAGCCGCTCAGCCTCCTCAACTCACCAACTTAAACCTGGAAGCAGCTCTGTTGGCATGTTGACTGGACTTTACAGTTCCTACAAATAATCATGAGGGAAGTCTTCTCAAGATTAAAAAGTGGATCAATGCCATTGTATCCATACAGTTAATAATATCTATAGGATTAAAGATATTATTACAGCAAGAGTTTTATTGTTTTTAATGTTCTGGCACAGTGACAACATTCAACATTTTTCTAGTGCACTAAAGCAAAGGCAATAATAGAGGAAACTCAATTTAAAGATTTAAAATTGTCTATTTTCTAACAAGTAACAGGTTCCTGCATTATTTAGTGTATTATGTTCCCACTAAGACAACTGGGAAAAACAGTAGTGCGGAAAATCACAGATATGAATTATACCAATTAAATTTTAGCTTTCCACTGCTGAGTCTGAAGAGGCAGCAAATGATGAAATGATGAAAAGATAAGTACTGTGGGAGGCTCTTAATTTTTCGGTCTTACAAACACTAGAATGTAAGCATTTATAATTTCTCACTCCATTATGTTTAAAAGTCATTTGTCTTTCGCTCCTCGCAGATAGATGGATCAATTTCTCCATGAAAAAATATATATTTATTCTGCTCAATCAAAACATAAACAGAATAATTACTGTGCATGATCAGAGTATCTCAACGTAGGACAACATACTGCATTTGACAATCATTGCTACATACATATATATATATTTTTTTTATCATTTCCTGATGTTTTGTTGTCATTGTGAATAAAAGCAAAACAACTCATTTGGGGTGGAGATGTGACATTTTTTGCTATTATGAGGGAGATGAGCATGATAAAATGTTTAATTCAATATGGGCATATGCAAATGAGTTATTAAGTGTTTTGATTTGATTACCACCGAATTCACGTTTGAAGTACGGATCAAAGCTGTCCACCGTGCATGTTGCGCTGCACTGTGGAGACAGATAGGTTGGAGGGAAAAAGAGAGCGGCTTGAGTCATGCTCTGGCATCCTGCAGAGAAACTCGACACTTCATATAGTTTTCCATGGTAGGCTATTTTATGTGCCATCACACCATATTCAAAACACTCTGAGAGAAGAGGCGGTGTCATTTGCATCACTTCCCCCTTCATTAAATGAGCTTAATTGACTCTGATGGCCTTTACGATGTCATTGTGATTTAATTGGGTAACTAGATTCCATGCAATGTCGTGCAATTTGTGGAACGGCATGCTGCTTTCCTTCGGCTGATGGCTCCGAAGTCATCAAAGCAGATAACTTGCCTCTGTGTCAGGAAATAACAAGAACGGTGTGTGTCTCCCTGCGTACACTGACTGATCATTTCCACCCATCTTTATGATTTCAGGTTGCTCTGCACTATTACCAAGTTGCAATGTAATAAACACAAGCAATCAAGAACGGATGACGCATAATCAGATCTAATAGACCCCTTCAGAGTTTGTAAACAAGGATGACGTTGAGAGCTGCATGGAATGGCAGAAATCACATATTGAGTGACTGCAAAACAACAAGATCACACTACATGCACATGCATTTTTTTTTTACTGCTTCCTCTCCAATCAACCCTCTTTATCTCCTGCAGCTACAGTTTTCTCCTGTTGCTTTGAAAAGGACGTAATGGAAACCGGTCAAATATCAGATATATATGGGTTGAGTATACAGATTCTGACATCTATACACACAACAACCTGACATTTCTGATCTAAAAATTCGATAAACTAAAATACATAACTACCCACCTGCTGTATCAGCCTTCACAATAATGCAGCCAAACTTGAAAGACACTGGCATTGAATCTATCTTTTGGAAGATGGGTTTTAGAGTGTGTGTGTGCATGCAGTGTCGTGTTTAACAAGACGGCTCATTGTGTATTTCACAATCAGGGAGCACAGTAAAAATCCAGCTTCATCATTCATCCCTCATGTTCAAAATAATGCGAGGACATCACATTAACAAGCTATTGCATTGTCAGACACAAACATGTCAAATTGCTGGTCCAGCAACATCAGACACAAGCACATCTGATCATTAGGTCTCAGTGCAGGTTCCAGGGCCCCTAATTGGTACTTGGGGGGGACTCTTTATGGTGTGATGCAAAATGGGGAATGGTTACATTTTTGCTTACACAAATTAACCACTTTAATAAATACACCAGGTGCTGTTATCACACAGGTGAAGGTTCCCATGAGAATGCATATTCATTTAGGAGTTTTTAGTATCTCTGCACCTGTATAGCACATCTACCTTAAAGGCATAAAAAAATAAAAAAAGGTTCTAATGCAGGAAATTCAACATTATGGGGGTGAGTGACCTGCAGCCATCATGGAGGCTTAATCTGTGCACAGATGAAAACAGCAACACTCTAAAATCGAGCTTAGACTCTAAAAACATGCGAACCACTTCTCCTCTAGATGGGGAGAGCATTTTTAACCGAAACAGAGTGTCAAGGTTTTTGTACGTGGGTGTGTGTGTGTGTGTGTGTGTGTGTTCGAGTGTGAACTGTACAGTAAGCACTCTCCATGTGACCAGAATACCCTCTGTCCTTTGTTCATACACTGCAGTGTTGGCATCCACTTCTTTGACAGATGTGTTCCTCCCTGAAGCACACTCTACATCAATAGTTTGTCATTTTGAGTGTGTGTGTGTGTGTGTTTCTGTGAGTGTGTGCGACAGGGAGAGAGGGGGTAAAAGAGGGCAAGAGATGTGAGAACTCAGTGACAGACAGGCAGGTGCCAGAGACTGCGGATTCAAGGATTAGTCACTTCTAAGTCCCTTGTCCCACTGTCTCTTTTGTCATCCCCTCCGACTGTAAACCGTGTGTGACTTCTCATATGGTCAGTGGATTCCAAGACCTGATTGAACTGGATTGCAGCCTCACAGAAGCTTCGGTCCTGGCATTACCCTGAAAATTGCAGTAATTATGTAAGATGTCAGTGGGATTGGGGCAAATCCTCATATCCGCTGGGGTCACTGACCCTTCCTCGGGGGCTTGGGCCCAGGTCCCATGTGGCCTTTATTAAGTCAGGCCCACAGTTCCTCCTTTGAAAGACGCCTTTAAACGACGGGAGCAGCATTTGCAACATATCAGGCTTTTCCTCTTGCTCCGACCCTCACAGGTGGGGAGATTTGGGGTCGTTAAAAATCGACCAAGACTGAGCGACTGGAGAAAAACATCTAAATAGACGGTCCATGCAACAAAGCTCCCACAGCAGCTCAAATTTGGCCCGAGCCACAGCTGGCAAACTTTTCTGCTGTTGTTTTTCTAGGCCATGCATGCTGGTCTGAGGCACTTTGCTGAGTGTTTTGGTTTAAGATGCAGGGGTGGAAAACACTTCACTCGCTGCTGTAAACAGGCGCCTCGCTTTTTGAAATTAGCAGATGTACATGTGCACAGCAGTGAAAGTGGGAGGAGAAGCATTGCCGCAACAGTGAACATGAAACCACACACTCGTTCGTCGCCCTGAAATGCCATTTACATCTCACTTGCAACCAATATCTCCAGGATCCTCCACGACCAGCTCCTGAGCCCGTGCCCGAGCAGCTTCTCTGGTGTCACGGGCTGTCTTGTCCTTGGGCTTCTCTGGAGAACTAGATCTAAGGTTCCTGTTACACGTCCAAGGTCGGGCAGTGGCGCTGGAGCCCCCGGAGCTGCTGAGTAACTGAATGCTGCGGGGCCAGCAGTGCAGACGCACAGAGGTGCACTGAGGCGAGGTGAGCCGTGCTGAGCCAGGTTGAACTGAGCTGAGCAGACTGCTCCGTACTCCATGGGGTGTTCTATTGCGCTGATACGGCAAGGGACAAGTCAAGTGCAAATCCAGGTCTGACACTAAGCCAAACATACCAGAGGGGAAGGGGGAAGGTAGGAGCGAGTGTGTACTTAAGGTTGTGGTCCTGTGTTGGCAAGCGTCTTCCCTCCTGAAGTGTCCTTCAGCTAGACACTGAATGCCTCTTGAAACCAGGGATGCTGATATGTACCTGATGCTGTGCTCTGACAGGAAGTATGAGGGAAACTTCCTTATGGGGAACAATCATATATTGTTATTATGATACCATTATGATATAATTTACTGCTACCTCATACATATTTTTGAGGGTGGTCTCTATGAAAGGAGATGAAAATCCAACTTTGCCTAAATTTAAGACTATCTCAGGTGTTTTTAAGATTAGAGCAGATAAACACAGGGGTGGCAAAAAAGAAAAAAAAAAAACGCAAAAAAGCATAAATAGATCTTGATCACTCTGCAATTTTCTCCAGGCAACAGAGCTTTGGATGAGATATGGTAAGGGATAAGTGGGTTCACAGGCCTGCAGATGAAATGGAGCACAGAAAAGTGGAAGATGAGAGCCTTAGGAGACCTTTGGGGACCGAAAAGAGAGAGCGAAAGAGAATTGGCTAAGAAAAGAGGGGATGCGCAGAGGGCTTGAAACATACTTGCCCAGGATAATGCCAGCATAAACTTTAATCTCATCTCACGACACCTCCTCCTCCTCCTCGTCTTCTATTTTTTATCTGAGGGAATTTTTACTGGGGAGAATATTTCCATATAGAGAGAAGCCCTAATATGAAGGTCATCCATCCGTGTTTTCTGGCTGTGTTTAATTTTGTCTGTGTTGAACTTCATATTTTGGATCCAGTGGCTATCCTGAGCCACACTGCACAACGGGCACGTGTTACGATAATCTTCTGCCTGGCACAGAAAAGAAACAAATGGATGGCTTTAATCAAGGTAATAGTAGGGGAGGTGATAAGGGAGGAGCATGAACATGTAATGTGACAATTAGCTGCAGTCACCAGGGCATCATCCGAACTGGTGCGAGCATCCTGCCCACAGTTCTTAAAAGCAGTCTACAACCTCTCTCCGCAAATGAAGCCAATTATGGTACAATGATGCAGTTCACAACAACTGCTGCAAGGCATTGAGAAACTGCTAGAAAAAAACTTTGCAATAGCACTCCACATAACCAGATACAGATGTTTGTATAATTAAGAAGAATTGCTCCTCCTCTGTATGAATAATGCATGTTATAATCAGCGAAGAGTATGAATGGGGCTGACACTAATGCTGACTCTAATGTGACTCAAGGAAGGACACAGGAGTAAATCTCTCGAAGGGTTTTCAAGAGCAGCTCTCCCTCCTTTCTTTAGCTTTGGGTCTCCACTCCCATTTTCATTTCCTTGGATGCCAGCCAGCATCAACCTGTGTCATCTTGAGGGATGGAGCTGTATGTATTGAATGGAGGTAATGTGATTCCCATTGGGCCCTCTGTCATGGGTGATGGCCTGTGCATAGCAATGAGTAAAAGCCTCTGTCGTTTGAGCATATGTTCTTGTTGTGGTGGCAGAAGTCACGGAGACGGCCGCAGAAGTTTGGTGGTTGTAGACTCAGCATGTGACCAGGGGCGTTCCACAGGTTTCTGGGCCCCATGCACAAGTCAATTTTAGGGGCCCCAGCACCACACTTTTGATCTCATGTATTTTCAAAAAGTCACTTGTGGCCATATTACTTGAAACTGGAAAGGTTTGATTGGAGCATCAGTTGATAGGACGAGATCAGAATTAGAATTAGACATTAGATTAGAGGAAAATTATTTTTGTTTGTTTGTTTTGGTTCGAGTTAGCTCAAACCAAGACCAGAGGGTCTAAGGGCCGATTCTTATTTCATGGACCAACAAGTCTTTTTGTAATCTGATTTATTTAACTAAATAACAATACTAAACTAGATTATTTTAAATAAAACTCAAAACTGAAAATAAGCATTTCACTCTTAGAAGGGGCCCTAGGTAATACCCCCACCCCTCGCCCCCCCACTGGGACACCCCTGCATGCAACTGATATGTGCAACTGCATGCATGTAGAGTACACTGAACCAAAGCATGTGCACATAGGAAGACATTTACTTTATGTACTTTACCAGCTCATTGCATCTCTTCTTATAATGCATCATCTAACCCATCACCTTTGCAACCTTGGTGTAAAATATTTAATGCAAACTTCCACAGATTTCAAATGCCTGCAAAAATGTTTTGGTTTGCTGGACTCACATTTGCTCCACCACCTGGAAGCATGACAGATTGATGGCTGGAGAGAGGCTGCTGTAGCTGAGCCTGGCAACCCGGGCAGGGAATGGAGCCACAGCATATGGCTTGTAGATCTCTGGACTTCCCTAAGGTTAATAAATTGGTTTACGATTATGTAATTTTGCTCTAGATAGCCCTGAAAAGGAAAAAGAGATACAATAATATCATTCAATCCATTGTGGAAGCCTCAAGTGTGTACTGGGGTAATTTTACCACGACATGATCCTATAAAGATAATTTACTGTTTTTTTTTACTCTCCCTTATTAAATTTTGTGCCCGGCCACTTGTGATACTTTATTTTTTGCTAAGACAGTGGTAGGTTATAGTACACATAAAAACTATACCTACACTTGCAACTATAGTCCAAAGCTAAACACTATATTGCAGCTATCTGAGATCTGAGATGTGTTTCATGTATTGCTCTGAGCCAAGTGGATCTAATAGGTTATTGATTTAAGATACAATAGCTGTTGCATTATCCACCTTGTGAATTTTTCAAATCTGATGCATTCGACCACAGATGAAACACGGACCTTTAGGATTCTAGTAGAATAGCAAGCGAGCATGACGCTGCAATCAGCATCAGAGAGGGAACTTTGGGCGGCCACTTCATCTCTGCAGCCTGATTGGTTTTGATAAAAATTACTTCGGCTCGTCCAGGTGCCTTAACTGCTATTCTGGGTCTGGCTGCTGCCGCTGATTTCGACCTTCACCTCTCCTCGACCGGCCAACGCGGGCTGATAGGGAGACAAGGGTGGCCCTGAGTGTCCTTTCATCCACAATGGCCGGGGACTTGCTCGGGAGGAAGAGCAGCTTATCAGCGGGCCGTTTCTGTGCTCCATCCCCGAGGTGAAGTGACCCATTTTTCACTCACACATCCAACTGCAGTCGCCACCTGTCTCACACCCCTAAACTTTCATGTGAACTCAGCGAAGTTGGGTGGGAGAAAGAGTGTGGGAATATATCAAGGGTGTGTGCATGTGTGGCTGGCAGTGTGGTTTTATCTACATCAGTGCAAAAAAAAAACAACTTGTACATTCTTAACAAGTTTTGGTGCAACACCTTCGCGGTGAACTCTGTGAAAATAGCAATTCTATAAGAGCATATTGGAGCAGACAGACCTAACGAAGCACTACCTGTGTATTCCGAAGCGGTGCCTTTTTTCTCTGATCGCTCACCTCTCGAGCCTGGTGCAACCTTGGCCAATTAGTGCACAGCACCCGGGGAAAGCGAGTCTCATTAATAAACCATGGCACATTATTTAGGATGGAAATTAAAGATTCATGCCCGAGACTCCTAAAAAGACAAGTATGGCACTTCGAACCATCAAAGTGCACTTTATGAATTAGCCTTGATTCATCTTCCAGGAACATCATCAAACTTTTGAAGAGATGTCACTTTTAATATTTACTAGACTGTCCGGCTGCATGAGGCCGTGCCTCTGACAGCCGATGCATCAGGAGTTCTCAGCAGTTGGGGAAGCCATCTGTGTTTACTTTCCATTAACTCTGGGTCTCTCTCTCTCTCTCTCTCTCTCTCTCTCTCTCTCTCTCTCAGGAGGCACTGTA
The DNA here is from genome assembly GCA_900302615.1 of Holocentrus rufus. Lineage (NCBI taxonomy): Eukaryota > Metazoa > Chordata > Actinopteri > Holocentriformes > Holocentridae > Holocentrus > Holocentrus rufus. The sequence goes on from OMLF01020707.1 coordinate 33,570, forward strand.
TATTCCAAATGTTATCAGTTACACTCAAGGATATTAAAACGGTCTGATCCTATTGATGAAAAGCAACCCACTCCATGCATCCAACTTCGACACCTGCAGCTCTGCCTCCAAACTGTGTACACAATAATATCCAGCGACTAGCCGCCTCTGACTCATACAGGCACGAACCGCGACTTGGTATGCACGCTGCTAAAGCTGAAACGATACGGAATGGCTGGCTTGGAGCAAAACGCAGCATGGTCGGCACGAATGGGGGAATTTGAGAGGTCTTGTGTGATTTAATGCCAAATTAGCGCGATAGGCTGCGTCTTGCAATCAAGGTAATTTCCTGGTGTACGGTGGGACGCTAAATTATGTCTACGCCAGGCAGAAGAAGCTAGATGGACCACATGATGGGCACTGCCTGAACATCCAAAATAAACACCCTACTAGAGGTTTGGGGTGATGCTGGGTGAACGGCCCACAGGCAGCAGCCCGCTGAGGACTCCTGACAGACATCTCACCCAATTAACATGCGGCACTTTGCCTCATGCTTTGGGCAACAAACACTATTTTAAACGAGCACAATTTCCATCAAGAGCAAGCAGCGGCGACTATTGGCTGTGCTAACAATAGAATGGAGTAAGGCAAGTCTGGGCATACCCCTCAACACACACACACACACTCACACACACACACACACCAAACAGTTTGCAAATGCTTTAGTTAGCCACTCTAATTAACTCTCTGTAGAATTTGGACTTAAGTTTGCACAGTCTTATGAGGTTTTCTCCAAAGCAATTATAGCGTGTAATTACCAGGAGGACATAGTTAAAAATTTGCATTTTCGGTGATATTTTGTTTAGAATACCTGACAAGATTCCAGGTGGATGACGCAGTCTGAATGTGTTGCAGAAAGCGTGTGCCAGCACACGGGGGTTCAAATGGAGCTGTTAAAGCAGGTGCCCTCTGCACCTGCTTTAACAGACCTTTGCTGCGGTGCCAAGGACGGTCTCATCAGGCCCGCCTGGCACCGCTCCACCTCCTCACAGCTTCCCGTCTCATAATGGCTGTGAAAAGATGCCCCTGTCAACAGCCCCGTTTCCACCGGTCCCAGGACGTCACCTGGATGAGCTGGCTGTATCGCACCGGCACAAGAAGGAGAAAATGTCTCGACATTATCGCCTGGTAATGTTTGTTCTGTTTGTGCGCGCAGCCAAACTCAGCAGCAAAAACATAATTAGATGTCGAGCGGTGCAGTGGTCCTATAGAGAGAACACGATGAGTCACTGCATATTGCTGTTTGTTTTTTGTCATCATGATTGCTTGACAACGAAAATTACAGGTTTATTTCACTACTCAGCTATTCCCTATATTCATCAGTTTGCCTCTGTTTGAAAATCTAACGTTATGATTTTTTGTTTATGTGTTTATTTCATTTTGTTTTTCATGTCAAACAAACTCTATGCCTTCCACCCAGTGCATGCTGGGATATGTTCCAGCCCCCCCACGACCCTGATTAGGAATAAGCGGGTATGGAAAATGGATGGATGGGTGGAAATCAAACAAGCTTTTCATAAGCCTATTGACTCAACGTGCATCTGTTGCATACAGCCTATCTATGCGGTTCTGTGACTGTTTTCCCTTCACAGTATGCTCATTAAAGGAGCAGTGCACCAAAAATACAAAAAGATATTTTCCCCATTTTTCAGTGTGCTTCAGCAAGAATGAATCTCTTTGCCCTTAAGGGCTGTGGATTATATTGGGTGTCTGTGTCATTGTTTTTGAAAAGGCGTGCCACTGTTCTTCACATGTAAATTTTATTCAACCCATTTTATTGGGCTGAAGGGAGACAAGGAAGGTCACAGCAGACTGAAAACCTCACCAAATCACACAAGTAGTATCCAGATGGATGGAATATCCTAAGGGTAAGTCCTAAGGGAAAATAT
>OMLF01020710.1:0-17596 GCA_900302615.1 Holocentrus rufus
TAACACAACAGAGTAAAATAGACGAGAATAGAACTGAATCAAACAGCTAATTACAGTACAACACACTACAATACAATAGAAGAGAAACAAACGGAATAGAATAGCATAGAATCAAACAGAACTAATTACAATACAATACAATAGAACAGAAACAAACAGTACCAAGTGGAATAGAATAGAATAGAGTAGAATCAAGCAGAATCAAATGGAATACAACAGAATGGAATCAAACAGAATAGAATAAAACCAAATAGAATAGAATACAAAATGATTCGACAGAGCAGAAACAAATACAAAAGAAAAGAATATAATCAAACAGAATAGAACAGAGCAGAATAGAATAGAATGGGCTAAAATGAAGGTGCAGTGTCCATAAAGGCAGAGAGGTGTTTGGAGCACGTGGCAGCTGTGTGTGTTTGCGTGTGTGTGTGACTCTGCAATAGCATGCATGCGTGTGTCTGTTATGACAACCAGTTTGCCAAAAAAAAAAATTGAAAAAAAAGTGTCTCAGGGAGGAGAAACTCTCGGTACAAAACAATCTGAAGAGGAAGCGCGGTGTAAAAGCTGATCCAAAGCGACATGTGACCTTGTTCCAGGTTCCACCATGCGTAGGTAAAAATCAACTCTACAAATCCTCTATACTGTTCCACATCAGCACAACAGATGTAACATCTCACTACAGTAGACAGATGGTTTGTGCTGAACCGGCCCCTTATATCCCCCTCTCTCCCTCTTTTCAAAAAGGGCATTAGTGCCGAGACGTAAGAGAGGGGAACGGGCAGATGCTTTCCACTTTGTGATGTTTCCGTGTCACTGGAGTAATTAGGGATGCACAGACCTTTGCTCTGTGGAAACGTGGGTGCTCGCGTGTGTGTCTGTGGGTGTGCGCACATCTTTTGTGTCTGCATGTTCGTGTGTTTTCTGTCTGTGTGTGCCTGAGTGTGTGTCTGTGTGTGTGTGCGTGTGTGTCATGTGGACTCACAGCTGCGCCACTGTGCAGTCGGTGTGCCAGCCAAGCCGAGCCCAGCCAGAGCTGACTGGGACAGTGAGAGAGGGTGAGTCTGGCACACACACGCACGTCACGCCACTCCCCTGCTCCACGTACGCGATGGAAAAACATGCCGTGCTGCCCAGGAGATGTGAGCTCGCTGCTGTCAGCTGTTACCAAGGACAAAACGGGAAATAATTCATATTTCTGAGCGTTCATTCCCTGACCGTGCAGAGGATTTGAGTAAAAACCAGTGTGGCCAGTACTGTCCTGATCTCCATCTTTATGCAAAACAAAGAAAAACTGACATTCAGATGAGGACTCAATAAGTTGTTTACCATTTGCACATCCACTCACTACCATGCCCTTACATGTGTCAAAACCTGAGTTACCAACTATGTGATTCGGCCCTGTTTAAACAGGTTCGGCAGCCTGCTCTGGAAAAGACAACATATGTCAACATGAGGAAGTGGAAGGCATCCTACATGCATGCCATCTGTTGTTGTAGTCCACAATACATAAAAGTACACACATGCACACACCCAAACACAGACCTAAGATTTCGGCCCAAACAATTAATTTGCCCCAGCTTGTGCTGTACAAAGTAGCAGCTGATCAGTGTGGAGGAGCTACAGACACATCTCTATTTTTAACACTTTCTGCCCTCACTAAACATGCTTTAAGGGTGTGTAGCAGGGACCAATCCTGCAACCAGACAAGCCGGGTTGAAGCGTCTCTGTCAGCAAGCATCTGCATGCTGAAGTGTCACTGAGCAAAAATCATTACCCAGGCAGGGCCACTGAAATGTTCCTCCAGGGATCAATAAAGTTTGATATTGTTAAGAAGAAGAATGGCGGGCGTTTACACGGTGGACTGGACTCTCTCCTTAAGCCAGAGTGGAATGTTCCAGATTCCCACTCCACAAGCACAGCCTGTATTTGTTCAGGTTTTCCCGTATGGCTTGTCAATTCACATTCAAATCATCCCATCGCCTCCTTTCAGATATAAGACGTCAGCACATTTGAAGATGCTGCACTGCTTGCACCAATAAATTATTTTGTTCTTGTTCTTCCTTCTTCCGTCCAAGGACAATGTGATCATGTAAACCACTAACGAGAACACTCACTGCACACGTTCACTGACTCATTTTCCTGCAATGTGAAGGACTATTTTTAAGAGACAGAAACATGAAAGCAGAAATGCTACTGGCTCAGCGACTGTGTTGAAACGAGATAGGATCTTTCCAATTACTTATTGACGGTGATCCTGAAATCAACTGGGTCACTGGAGCACAAAAGGCCCCCATAAGTTTCCCAGCTGCCTTATTTCCCCTCTCTGTCAGACTTGAACATCGACGTGGTGAGGAATGCAAAGAACTTTAGAAAGCACGCCTGCCGATGAAAAGGGGCGGACTTAAGAGGCAGGGTATGTGTGTAGTCATGTGCTCAGACCTGGCTTTAGGCCTCAGAGACAATCCCAGGAGGAGGGAGCGGTGGCTTAAGCAGAGTTTGTTAACTCACAGAGAAAGAGGGCATCGAGAGCAAGACGGAGCATCAAGGAAGATGGGAAGGAAAAGTTGGTGACGAGAGGAAAAGGAATATCTGGATCAGCCATGGGGTGGAGCAGCCCGCTGGCCCTGCTGAGGGATGCTCTGAGAGGTCAGAGGGCGAGGGAGAGGGACATCCGGAGCCTGGTGTCCAATCTACCCTACGAAGGCCTGGACAAGAAGAAGCAGCCCAACCGCCACTTCCCCGGCAACGCCATCAAAACCACCAAGTACACCCCCCTCCTCTTCATCCCCATGAACCTCTTCGAGCAGTTCCACCGCTTGGCCAACATCTACTTTTTGGGGCTGGCCATCCTGAACTTTGTGCCCGTGGTGAACGCCTTTCAGCCCGAGGTGGCCCTGATCCCCATCTGCATCATCCTGGCTCTCACCGCCCTGAAGGACGGCTGGGAGGACTTCAGGCGGTACCAGTCTGACAGGAAGCTCAATAACATGCCGTGCTTCATCTACCGCAGGTAACTGATGGCAGGGCTGGGCGACATGGACACAGTCAAATATCACAACAACTTTGACCAAATACCTCAATGTTGATATTGTTACAGCGATGATTATCTGTGCTTTCATAAGATATTCATGCACAAGAGATCTTTGATAAATAATCATTAGTAATGTGGATATGATAACCAAACAGGTAGAGGCATATAGCAGCAAAGCTACATCAGTCTATTAAGTCCAGAAAATTGCATCTCTTTACTGTATTACAGCCTTTAAAACCAGGAAAAGACCACACTTTAATGCCAGCTCACAATATTACGATAAATCCAAAATCCAGGGCTGTATCTACTCTCCAATCATCATCAATATTGATGACCGTCCTGCTGAAGACACGGTGATGCTTTTGCGCTGTCAGCAGAATACCACTGACCTTAACAGCAACTCTGAATTCCCTGGGAAGGCTCCTGGTTGTGCACAGATATGCTGTGCTGTACCTGCATGTGATGTGCAGGCATTTATTGTAAGACCAAAGGAAACACAGATAATGATGCATTACTGGCACTTCTACATTTGTGTTTGTGCATTTGCATGTGTGTGTGTGCGTGAGTGCGCATGTGTGCCTCCTCTCCCCCAGCATGTTGATGTCTGAGCGAATGTGTACGTTTGCACGATGGCGCACTACATGTGAGTGTGCGTGCGCGGCCTGTGCGCGCGCTTGTGTGCGTGAGTGTGTTTTACTTCCTCTGCGTTTCAGCACCCCATGGGAATTTTTGACCTAGAAATAGAAAATGTGTGGGAGATTATTCTTCTTTTGAAGAGCCTCACAACAATATCTTGCATCCATCGCATTGTGCACATTTGATGAAATCCTCATCTGAGTGTTGCGTCAGCGAAGACAGTGAGGTTAGCAGTTATGCAGTTTTGAATTACTGGTGAAAAATGAATAATTCACAAAAGAGCAAAACACTGTCATTTTCAAGCCTTTCATTATTGGGATTTTTGGAGTGCGCTGAGAGAGGGATGGAATGTGCATATGTCCTTTGCATATGAGACGATGGAGGAGGCTATTACATGATGCTCTCTACACTGAAGGCCCAACCTAAGTAAGGCTTGTATTATCATTATGAGCAGCTGCTCCATCTCACATTTCCCAGGAAGAGTCAGCAGGGAGGCTGGGAAGTGCAGCCTCAGCTGGGGGGGACGAGTGTGTGTGCATGTGCGTGTGTGTGTGTGTGTGTGTATGTGTGGAGGTAAGGTCCAGGTGGCCTCAAGTACAGACTCCAGACACAACAGTGGACACAGCAGTGGACACTTAGGCGAACACGCCAGTCCCTGTGGGCCTGTTAGCAAACACTAGTCGTCTCAGCCTCGCGCAATGAAATAAACAGCAGTTGAGTCACTGTTCGCGGGCTCTCATGGGTCCCCTCATGGCTCGCTGAGTGGGGATGCACAAGCTAACATTTCTTCATCTTTCCAGCCTTGTACAGATTAGAACAGTTTAAAATGGATCAGCCGGTGCAATCGATTGGCCAGGATTTCTTTTGAAGTGTACAAATGTTTCTAGAGGAGAGTTTTTTTTCAGGACTCCACACGCAGCGCTTCCCAGGGAAATATTTTACATCTTACCCAGCCTTCCTGGGCAGAGTGTACCGACAACCATGCACAGGCACACCGAGGCACATGACGTCACCGGCAGTGCAGATACAGACGTCACCAGCAAAGCGTCTTATTTTAACACAGGCACAGGCGCAGGTGGAAAATATCATTTACACACACACACATCCTTTTTTTAACTCGGATGAGAATACACCTGTAAGTCCTGACAGCACTTACAGGTGTCACTGAACCCACCTTTGCATTTGACGCATTCCTTTTATAACAAGGAATGCAGTCAGATGAGTGAGGATTTAGGTTTAACTGAGCAGCTGCTCCCTCCCACCCCTCCTCCTCCCCCCTTCCCTTTACTTCAAAGTGATGGAAGTAATGACGTGCCTCATCTTCTCAATCTAAATCACAGTCCTGTCAATCCACCTACACGCAACTTCTGTGATACAAGTACTGCCAGCCGTTGCTCATGCTGACTGTGCAAAAACAATTTATATCCAGCAGCTATTGTGCTGTTAAACACACCTTGTTTTAACATCTATGCATTCCAAGTTGTAGGTAAACCAGTTCAGCGATTCATTTCAAGCTGAATATGAATGTGATTCATGTTATCATCCAACGAAATAGCTTATTGTATGTATCTACAGTGTCTTTTAAAACAGTAATGTTGAGCATTATTCCCTTTGGTCATTACAGGTCCATTGCATTATACTGTAGTCCATTACATCATAGTCTTTCCAGCTCCTGACTCCCCCAAGGATCGGTTCAGGGAACGTGCTAGCCCGCTGGAACAGTTTATATTATCAGTGTACCAGTTAAGTGCTACTTTATCTCTGAGGAATTGTTATCTCTGCAAAAAACGATAAATATTTTGGAGACATTATCACAAAGAGACATCAGGTAGCCCATTTGGAACGGAGCCAAATTCACGAGAGCGTGCAATTACTTTCCATCTATCGCTTTGAAGATCAGAAATGTGCTTAATTTAGGACAATCGCAAGTTAATGATTTGATGAGGGTGGTAGATGATTAGACAGACAGCCAAATTGTTTGGCATGGGGCTGTTGCGACTCCATGTGAGATCTGCAAAACAGTTTGGGAGAACATTATGGATCACTGCAATGCATTAAAACATCCTGATCCTGCCCAGGATGATAATGACTAAGCTTGATTAAAACCAAGCTGATGACCATTTCTCTCTGACAAATGGACTTGCCTGAGCTAGAAACTCAGCATTAGGCTTTGTGACACTCAATAAACATACCTGGAGCTTTTACCTGACATGCTTGTTCAACAAATATAACGTAAGCACAAAAGACATGCTAAAAATACATAAATCCCCCTCCCAGCTTTGTTTGGGTCTAGGTGTGGTATTATGTGTGTTGGGGTTCAAAAGCCACCCAGTCAGGTCCTACATGCAGGGCAGCATACCTCCTGCTCTCTGTCATTGGCGGTAGTTAGCCAGCACTTGACATGCAGGTTCACACAGTAAAAGCACATGGGAAGCCAGAGAACACAGAGCCAGAAAAACCTCGGGGCATGCAGAGAAACGATGCTGCACAGCCTCTCTTCCTTTTAATGCTCTGCTCCGTCTCTTTGGTCTGTTGCTTAAAACAAATCTGGGTCCCGGTCCAAGAACAACAGCATTGATTTTTCATTTAGCCGTGCTGTTTATTCCCTAACTCGCACAGGTGCTGCATTTGGGTGGATTTTTGTTTATGACAAGTGAGTCGATTTTTAATTTGATTGAATAAACATACAGTAAGATCACCAAAAAAAAGGATACCTTCAGTGCCAATGTTGAACTGCAATCAAAATCAATATAAGAGCTGCCCAGAAACACCTGAGTCCTCAGAAAATAATCTATAATGACTGTTTATTGATAACTGACAATTCTAATCCCAGGAAGGAGCAGGAGTTTGTTGAGAGGCGCTGGAAGGATGTGAGAGTGGGAGACTTTGTGAAGGTGGTTTGCAATGAGATCATCCCTGCAGACCTCCTTCTCCTGCACACATCAGACCCTAATGGGGTTTGTCACACAGAGACCGCCAACCTGGACGGAGAGACCAACCTGAAACAGAGGAGGGTGGTGCCCGGCCTCTCCACCTCGGTGAGGATCTGGGGAATAAACACTTACTCACTGTTTGTGCATCCATTTGCACATTTAGAAATTAAATGACATGATGAAAATAAGACACATGAATTACATGCGCAGATGAAGAAAGAACCCTAACCATAACTCTAAACCCTCTGTGAGCCTATGTTAAAACCTCACCATAAGAGGTGAAAATAAATTAGCATAATAATAGAAAACCAATGAGTAGGTAAATACTTATTGCAAATCAACACTCAATTTCACTACATTGATGACATTGCGAATTATATATAAATTTTTAAAAAAATGGAAATCTAATATATGAACATACATGAATACACCACTTGGGATATGGTGATATATGTGTAGCCCATATATGTTACATATATGTATAACTTATATATGTATGTGCATATGTGAAAACAACATATTGTCCTTCTATGTTCATACATGAACACTGTTCCTGCTCAACAAAAGTATATCGCAGTGGCAGATGGTGACTCAAAACACTGGGGAGGACACATCTATTTGTAATATATGTTAGATATACTGTGTGAATCCATATAAGAGGATGGCAAATTCAAATACATTTTATGGATATTTAATATGGACATATACTGAGATCACATATATTACATACAGTGTATTACATTTCCACATGTAATAATTCACTTTTTTCCTTTTATCATCACACATTATCATTAATCCTCATTCCTTCCCCACTCACTTCTGTCTCACTTTTCTTTTCCTCCTCCTTAACAAAGTAAAAGAGAAACTGATGATTTGATACGTTTCTATTTTAGTGTACAGGTGAGCACAAACAACATAACTTGAGAGCATCGCAGTATGTCAAAGTCTTTGATGACAGTTCTGGAAAACTACCAGGAAAGCTACTTCCTGGTAGTTTAAATACCTTACAAGCATACATACACACACAGTGACAGTACCTTAACTTCATGTAATTACCCTTTAATGATTCATTGTGGAAGTACAGGTTAGGCTGCAATTAAACTTCCATCCACTGTCATGACTTTACGTCTTAATCTCTTCTTACTTTGCAGACTTCTGAATTCGAGCCTGACAGCTTCAATGGCATAGTTGTGTGTGAAAGGCCCAACAACAATCTGAATCATTTCAAGTGTTATGTGTGAGTATCAAGTACATGAATCACATGGATTCCCCAAACAGTTCTTTGAGGCTTTGAGAGCAGCCAAGCAAAACTAATTCCAGCCCACTCACTGCACTTTCTGATGCCACCGGGGGCATTATTGGGCTGTAATAGGCTATAATCGATTTTCCTTGGGCACCATAGCTTTTATAGCCAGTCTACCCATCCTGTCCAGCTCCAGCCATAAAGCGGGAGAACTGCTAATAGGGAATATATAGGTGATAATGAATACCTAACAAGATCAGACAGTAGAAAAAAGGGGTTTCTCACTTCTTCTCCTGCTGCAGAGAGAAACCTGATAAGGCGAAAGTGGGCATTGGAATTGAGAGTCTGCTGCTTAGAGGCTGCACTGTGAGGAACACGGACCACGCTGTTGGCTTTGTGGTGTATGCAGGTATGGTCTTAGTTTGATCTCAACCATAGTTTCAGTGTTTTTGGATGAATGACCCACAATGAGGGGTAATGAGCAAATGAACCAGCTATTGGATGGAGATCAATAATCAGTTCCCTTTGCTGAAATATTTTGCCCGTTGATTAATCGGCGCCTTTCGTTCCCTTGTTCAAGGCCATGAAACCAAGTCCATGCTCAACAACAACGGGCCAAGATACAAGCGCAGCAAACTAGAGCGGAAGCTGAACACAGACGTCATCTTCTGCGTCATCCTCCTCTTCGCCATGTGTCTCGTCGGAGCACTGGGTCAGTGATGAATTACATAACTTACCATAAAATCACTACATTATCCAAAGACCGGCTGAGGTTCAAGCTCAAGATTAATGGAGAGATCCTTGTACGTTTATGAAAGGACATATAATTTCCAATAGCCCCCAATCAGTCACTTGGCCACAAGCCCAAACACATAAGAGGGGAGATGGAAGAAGGAGGAAACTGGGGGGGAAGGCGGAGTGCCAAAAATAGCTGCTTCCCTGCGAGACAGTCAGTGTGATTAATCCCCTGTCCTTACACATACAGGTCACTTCTTCTGGCTGCAGGCGCTGCCCAGCGTGCCCCCTTACCTGGTGCCCGACAGCCACGGCCACCTCGACGCTCCTGCTCTGTCTGGCTTCTACATGTTCTTCACCATGATCATCCTGCTGCAGGTGGAGGACAACTCTGTTTTTTTTTCTGTCTGTGTCTGCCACAGTGGGTGTTATCCTGCTTTCTAAAATCAACCGAACTTCTCCTCCCCTCCTTCACACACCCCAGGTCCTGATCCCCATCTCCCTGTATGTATCCATCGAGCTGGTCAAGATTGGCCAGATCTTCTTCATTACCCATGATGTTGACCTGTACGACGAGGAGTCGGACACCCGCGTGCAGTGCAGGGCCCTGAACATCACAGAGGACCTGGGTCAGATTCAGTACATCTTCTCGGACAAGACGGGCACTCTCACAGAGAACAAGATGGTGTTCAGTCGATGCTCCATCATGGGCACCGAATATCCACATAGCGAGAATGGTAAACCTTACATGTACATGGGTCCCCTTTACACCTGACAATAACCTCTTAAATTTACCCTTAAGTAGCTTCAGAATTAGAAAATCTATCTATCAATTTTTTTCCATATTCTACAATGTCACATATATATTCTGTATCTGCTAGTTGTAGTTGGAAACAATCTAGATGTCTTGTGCATCATTTTGTACACATTTTCACATGACCTGGTATGGCATATTTTTTTGTTTATTTGGAAACCGTGGGTTCTCAGCCAGAATTAAAAATCAAGGTCTGTGGGTTTGGACAAAGTTTGACATTTGTAGTGATAGACTCTAGCAGAGCCAGCAGAGCTGCAGAGGTCACTGTCACCTGCACACACAATAAAATCAGATCTCTCTTTCTCTAGAAAAGTGTACATGCAGTGTATGCATTTTTTTTCTCTGCAAATGAAAATACACTGAAATACACTTTGATCCTCCACAATGCACTTTAATGCCAGATATAATAGGGTGGGGAAAAGGATGTGCAGGGGATGTAAAGACAGATAGTAATCATCGCCACTTGCAAACTTGTCTGCATGAACATGTTTTTGGGATTTGCAGCCATCCGCCTTGCCGTCCTTGATGAGCCGGATTCAGAGGAGGAGGTCATCTTCAACCAGCGGCCGCGGTCCCCACAGACACAATGGACCCTGGACACTGAGGACGCTGACCCTGCAGGCACACCACATTACCATGGCAGCCGACACAGGGGCAAGGTCGCAGAAAGCGCCCAGAGAGACGTGGCCTTCAGCAGTCCGCTGGTAAGATGATAGCTCAGTCAGGACGCAGAGACAGACATTCAGTTTAGAGGATCAGGGAGCTGGAGGGCTGGGGGTGGTGAGTGCATGGGTTCACTTTTTTGTGTGTGTATGTGTGGATATTATAAGGCAGCAAATGCAGGTGCAAAGTCATACAAAGTGTTCAGGGGAATATAGCCATGACAGCTTATATAGGAGACAAAGTCAGATACTTTAAAGAGGAGATGGGTCCACAAATTTAGCTAGTTTTACATAATATTTTATTGTTGGAAAGGAAAATTATCTGGTAATTAGCTTCCAAGTTCAAGCTGAGGTTATGTATAAGCATGGCGTCATCTGGGTAAACCCCTCTGAGATCAATGTCCTTGTTTGACACCTATAACCAATTTTCGAAACACCAAAACAAAAGGGTCCCTCTGCTTCCACTTTAAATCCATTTCACATCTGAATACATACTTGGAAGACCTGAAATTGACTTTTGTTTAACCAGATTTCACCCACTCCAGTGACACAAGGCCTCATGGTCCCGGTCCCCATTGCAGATGGCCAAGCTGCTAGGTGTCAGTGATGAGCACATCCATTTTGGCTCAAAGCTGCCCCTGTGTCTGTGAGGGAGCATATGGTCATGCTGGGCTACATTAAGCATGGACTACTGATATCACATAAACTGTAAACGTGCGGTATAGATTAGTCATCACGGTCTTGATATGCAGTACAGTAGCCGTGTTTCTATTTTTGCCCGCGGGGTGAAGAGCGCAGGCCATTTGCTGTCGTGGAGAAGGAAGCACAGACAGAAAACTCTTGTTGTTTTTTTCCAACACAGCTTTAGCCCTGCTGCTCCAGAACAAGCCCATCTTCTATCTCATTTATATATTTATATCACGTCACATTGTTATTATAGGGCCTCTCGTATGGCTGCACCTCTGTATGAATAAAAAAATACTCTCTTCCTTCTTTCATTCCTTCCATCCTTCCTTTATTCACTGCTCTCTGCATTTCAATTGCTTGCAAAGCACAAAAACAAAAATGGATGAAAAGGGCAAATACCAATAAAAATCTCTACAACCCAGTCACGTCAGATCAGTGATTGCTCAAAGTAGGGGGGTAAGGAAGGAAGGATGCAGCGTGTGAACAACAGCTATTAATTAACAAACTGATGAACCTTCCACCAACAGGAAACCGAGGTGGTTCCAGACAGGAAGCTGCTTCAGCACATTAGACGGACAGAGAGCGGCGGCAGCAGCAGGAAGACAGATCCCTACCTGGACTTTTTTCTGGCTCTCGCCATTTGCAACACGGTGGTAGTTTCCACGGCAACAGTTCAGAGACAGAGGGTGAGCGCTCCGTTTACTGTAACTCTGAATGGGAAGGGGAGATGGAGGGCGCAGTGAGGGAGAGTGCAAGGATGGATGGAGTGCTTGTCCTCTTGAAGCTCTCCCACTACGTGAAGGCCCACTGATATCTGCAGATTTACAAACCTTTGAGCTACCAAACAATGTGAAGGAACTATTTATTTCCTTATTATTTTAAGATTTAATTGTAGAAGGGTCTGCAAACTTGTTGTGCATTTATCTGGCTGTAAGACTTCTGCACAGTTTCAGCAGCATCAGCAGCAGCCGCCGCCACAATGAGGCTGGCGCTCTCCTCATCAACCTTTGAGATTTAGTTGAATTTTACATGCTTGGTGGAATTGTTAGCTTAAAGTTTCTCCTCTTTCATCAGTGGTCAGTACTAATTTCCATAATTGCTCTTTAAAGCCCCAGATGAAATGGCTTTGTCTCTTCTCTAAATTAACCACACAGTGAGGGGAGATTCACAGGGGGAATCAGGGTTGCCCTTATTAATTTGATTACCCGTTGTTCTTGACTGTGCTGCTCTGAGTTCTGGCGGATTGGAGAAACTGGTGGCTTCTCCCTTGAGGTTGTAATTGAAGGTTAAAGCACAAAAAGAGCCAGTTATTACTGTTTGCCGAGTGTGAACATCCTGCCATTTGTGGAGACGGACCACAAAGTTGTTTTTGAGTGGTTTTGTTTAAACGCTAGTGAAGCTGTCAGAAAGGAACTTCTGGGTCAAATGACAAAATAAAAACATCTTTGAAACCGTGCATGCTATTAATTCCTGTTTTATTTTTTCAAGGTGAGTGGATATCCACACTCCTCTCAGTCAAGTAACCCATTCAACACCTTATCCAACCTGGTGAGGAAGGCCGGCTCCCTGCGCCAAACCATCGCCTCCTGGAAGCTCAAGTCCAAAAAGAGACGCACTTTATCCGAGACCTCAGTTTTGGAGGAGGACCATTTCAACTCCCCTGCAAAAACTGACAAGTCTGAAGGCCCCAACAGCGCTGGGGCCCAAACGAATGAGAGCCCGGATGAGCTGAGGTATGAGGCGGAGAGCCCGGACGAGGCGGCCTTGGTGCATGCGGCCAAAGCATATGGCTTCACTCTGCTGGCCAGGACCCCTGGCAGTGTGACGGTGAGGCTCCCACACGGGGAGGAACTGGTGTTCGAGGTGCTGGACACTTGTGCTTTTGACTCCAACAGGAAGAGGATGTCTGTTTTGGTGCGACATCCAGTCACTAGAGAGCTGGTGCTCTACACTAAAGGTGCAGACTACGCAATTATGGAGCTACTTGGTGCACCCTATGCAGGTAAGTGCTGATTAAAGCAGTTAGGTGTAAATTTTCACACATTTATTAGATTTTTAAATGCGATTTAATTAAATTGTACTTAAAGCCATTACATGATTTAAAAGCAAGTTTAACAGCCTGGCCAAATCAAATTATATCCATGTTGTTTCCAGAGCAGCTCAGTGGGAACCAGAAGAGCATTGCAGCAGATACTCAGAGACACCTTGACTGTTATGCTAAGGAGGGGCTGCGGACTCTTTGCTTTACAAAGAAGGTGCATATTCAGATTTATTATCATTTGCAAGTATCTTTTACCACAAGAGCTCCTTTTCATTATTTCATGCTGTCCGCTCTGTGCTGCAGGTGCTGAGTGAGAAGGCGTATCAAGACTGGTCAGTGAACAGGCAGAGAGCTCTGGCTGCTATAGACAACAGAGAGGAGCTCATCATGGCCACTGCTGGCCAGCTAGAGACAAACCTCACCCTGTTAGGTAACACGTGTCAGCCGCACTCGAGAGAGTCCTCACTCAGAAATACGCACATAAAAAATAGATGCGTGCGTGATGAAACCAGGTCTGCTGATGTCTAACCTCTGATTTTGTCCCCCAGGAGCCACAGGCATCGAGGACCGTCTGCAGGAGAGCGTCCCTGACACCATCATGGCGCTGCGGGAGGCAGGGATCCAGGTGTGGGTGCTGACTGGTGACAAGCTGGAGACAGCTGTCAACATCGGCTATGCCTGCAGGCTACTGGATGAGGGAGACCTGGTGATTAACATGAGCTCCAAGAACAAGGTAAGGAGGAGGCTGTCTCAGTAAAGGTTGACTGGTTAGCTCACTTTTGCTTTTCTTTACTATTCCCTGGGACCTGGCTGATAAACGGTGCTGGATCTGTAACACATCTCTGACACAACAATTATCATTTTTGTCTGCTTCCAGCTTTAAACCAAAGAGTAAAGCATCAATCCGTGTTTTTTTGTTTAGTAACAGCAGATTTTACAGTTCTGGACTTTCTGATAGAAGATGATCACTTTGCGTCTCTCAAATTCAAGCGACTTAAATTTAGGTCCATTATGTTCCACTGTTTGTAAGCCATAAAAAATGTTAAACTGCTTACCTGATACATAAAACCCCATATTTTAATACTCATGTCATCACATCAGCATTTAAAACAATCCATTTCTTAGTGTAAAATGCTTGAATCAAAAACTACATACAGGAGTCTCAAACTCTGCTTTAAGACTGGGTCTTTAAACAGAGTGTCACGACAAACAACTTAACATTTTATCACATGCAGTTTCACATCGCCTTTGCAGTATTAAGTTTTCTGGTAATCATTCCATTTCGCTGCGTCTTTTCCAAGCACTCTAAGTTCAGGAGACGTTTAACTGTGCGATTGTCTCCTTCCAATTTATGTGGCCAGAGCTTTTTGACCACTATTACATTTTAGCTAAAGGTCAACGCCTCAGATTTCCATCTCAGGAAGACAAGGCGTCCGATGTGGGCCCTGGTTCTCGGTGGTCATTAAAGATCTCGTGGCACTCAGCAAAGGAATGAGCCCTTCATAACAACCTGGCCCGTCTAATCATCCCTGGCCTCAAATAGACTGAAATTGCCTCTCAGCTCTTTGCCTCTCTAACGGATGCACGGGGAGATTTCTGGAACAAAGGGCCTGCCGCGTTCCTCTCAGATGGGACCAGACACTGGTGATGAATGGAGCGAGTTACCCCCAATCTAATGCTTTCATATCTAATTAAAGGTCCAATATTCCAGCCTCGGAGGAAATACCCCTTCTCTCATGAACCGGAGTGGAGGTATATTGGTAATGAACAATTTGCACCACCATAACACAATGACCATCAATGTCCTGAGGGATACACTCATACATCACCCTGCCTACCATACCTAATAAAATCCAGCCAGCGATAGATAGATGAAATAAAAACAAGATATGACCCAATTTTTTTTTCAACACGTCGGCTTTCCCCTCGGCTAAGAGGCTCTAGTCATTCACAGGCAGAGATGATGAATCTGATGGAACCACGGCTTGGTAATTGCTTGCAGTCGGACATCATGGACATGACTCAAGTGCAGTGCTTTTCGTAACACTTTCTTTCATCAGCGCTAAAAGCATAATCTCCATCTCACACAGCGGGATGCTTTCTTCTCAAATGTATTTCTTTGGCCACATCTGCATGCCAGACATGTTATTCCTCGTCCCCGGTTGTGCGTTTTGTTTGCTTTGCTTGTTCATTACACCGATCATTATTGCTCCTGATAATGAGAGATGTCATGACAACCTTCACACATCCTCTTTTAATTTGCCCTCTCTCTCCATCACCACTGATCATTTTACATGGAAAGAAATTGATCAAATTAAAAGGATGGTCCCATATTGAGATATTTAAAAATAATAACACCCGTTCTTCCATATTGATTGCTGACATGAAAAGTTTGGCAGATTATGGATCAGTACTGAAGTCGTCTTTAGACAGAATATTTGAACTGAATGTAAGGTATTATTTGTTTTTACATAATGAATATGTAACAACAGAGAGGACATCCAGATAACCAGAACATGTTTTCCAGCTCATGTGCTCGTCCGTCCTGGACTGCGCTCTGGAGGAAGTGAGGAGGTACTGGAACGACCCTCAGACCACGGATTTGGCCCCCACCATCGCCCTGGTGGTTGATGGACGCACCCTGGCAATGGCCCTGGAGTCAGACCTGCGGGACCGGTTCGTGGATCTGGCTCGGCGCTGCCGCTCTGTGCTCTGCTGCAGAGTCACGCCGTTGCAGAAGAGCGCCGTGGTCAAGGTCATCAGGGAGAAACTCAAGGTCATGACACTCGCTGTTGGTAAGTATGAATCTCCAGGAAATGTTGTCACAGAGATGTTGTGCTCCTAAAGCCTGTGGGTTATACTTTATGGACTTTTATTTCTAATGCATTTATTCAGGATTTTTACTCTGTTCCAAACACTCCAGCAAAGTCAAAACAGAATTGTAGAAATTCATGCTAATGTGTAAAAGAGTTTTGCCTTTGGTTTGTTTGGGCAAAATTTGCAACATTTTATTTTTATATCCTGCTACTCAGATGCTGTGTTTTCCCTTATAACTTTTTTCTCTTTTTTTTTTTTTTTTTTTTTTTTTTTTATTTCAGTCCAGTTCCCAAACTGCAATATTTTGTTGTTTTACACTCAAGACACAGCCATGCACAATTCAAAGTTCAAAAAGTCTATTGCTTCAACCACAATTAAAAATAGTTTATCCAAAACCTCATTTCCCCGTCACTCACTTGTCCTTTTTCAAAGAGGGGGAGGGGAGGGGAGGGGAAGGCCTGCTGAGGTATGCCAGATGGATCAGCAGTTTTACAAAGCTAGACAATAATAAGAGTAATAATAATAATCATAATAATAATAATAATTTAAAAAGAAACATTTTTTGTCTTTGTTCCATTCTCTTGATACACATTAATAGAGGAATTTTCACGCCACGTGTACAGGTTTACACATTCAGAAGATAGGAATGTACAGGAGCAACCACATAAACGGGGCAGGTCAGCGGTGTCTGTTGTCCCAAAATTCACCTTTGTGCTCATAGTTCAGACCTGTACATGGAGGAGAGGCCGAATGTCCCAGGGCCAGCAACTTTGCATGGAGCTTCCTGACAGGCCACCCACACCTACCACACACATACATACACGTACTAACACTCAGCAGTGGTACTCAGGACAGACTGTGTGGGCCTGCACACAGAGTGCTGCATTCACCGGCTCTCTGTCCAGATGAAGGAGTGTCCGACAAAGCCCAAACAGGAGAAGTTTGATCCAGGGGTGGAGAGACAGAGCGCGTGTGTTCGTTTTTCTTTTTTCAGTTTCCAGGGTGCAAAACATTTATTGATACATACCATATAGCAACCTGAATATTGTCATTTTAAGTTACATAATTCTGAAAAAGGGGGGAGGGGGGGTTTCCCATCATATTTACATACATACATACATATCCTAACAATCTTAACCTATTTGAAGATGAAATACAGTGTATAGTTTGTTTTACATGCATGAAATCTGTCACATCCTCCTGTCACTCCTTCATCTTCTGTACATTTATTGTACAATGGAGGTACAATATGACCAAGCAGCTACCCTGCACCTCAGAGTCAAGGTGGACAAGAGTGAGGCATCTTCTAGTGCAGACTGAGGTAGCCCCCCCGACACACACACACACATGCACGCACACACACGCACACGCATACACACAGAGGGATGCCAGATGGGAAATACCTGACTAAGCTATCAAATACAGACACAAACTATTTCATAGATTACTTATATACATGAAGGAGATTTTTACCGCTTACTGTGGATGAAATGAATGGCAGAGAGAACGACATGGATTTCTAACACAGTTCTCTTTAAGACAGGCTACAATCATAAAATGGCACTCACTATTTCAAAAAAAAAAAAAAAAAAAACTCCATTTGGATAAATGACGGAATAACATTCTCTCACAGTCTGCCACATGTCCAAAAGAGAAAAAAGAAAAGAAAAGAAAAATTCACAGGAACACATTTAGAGCATATGAGGAGTTCATTTGCAAAAACAGATAAATACCATTCCTAAAAAAAAAAAAAGACTGTTGTATATAATGCTTAACATACATAATGTACCGTATGAATCCAAAATCCACAGTTTTGTCACAATCGCCATTATCGCCCATGCATTAGTGCACTAGTATGATTTTTGATCTGAAAAAAAAAATTGTATACAGAAATGAATACACTTCTATCTGTTTTTGCACACAAGCTCTTCATATGAAAAAAGGTCACAGCATGAATGAAGAAAAGACACTGGGGCATAAATTAGCAGCATCTTAAA
>OMLF01020713.1:0-18017 GCA_900302615.1 Holocentrus rufus
ATAGATAGAACACAAAACTGCAACATTTTCCATTCACAGATAATAGAATCTACAGATTTGAGTTCATAATGAGAAAACGGCCAATTTCCCTCATTTATTTATATTTTATTTATTTATTTTTATTTTTTTAGATAATGTCAAAAAAATCATACTAGTAGGTGCTTCTGGCTTTTGGGACAAAGGTGTGAATTTTGGATATAAAAATTCAGCTCCCCTTTTTGGCAGCAATGGCATTCAAGTATTTTTTTTACGAAGGCATCTGCAACACAAAAATACCTTTGCATAAATTTCCTTAACTAAATGCTTGTGTGTTATAACATGACATGGTATTGATTCATTTATGGTGAGAAAAAAAAAAAAAAGCACGTTTCTGGCAAGTTAAGCGGCTTTTCTAAATCTGCAATCCCTGACTGACACACACAAAATGGGTCCATGATTTCTGGCACATTCCTCACACTGCGCTCCATCCCCACCTCCAGGAAGGAACATATGTCTTTGCACAACGTATTGTGGTGCGAGGACGGGGCAAGACGGATGGATTCCAATAATGTACAGTCTCTCAGATGCTCCCTTGTAGGAAGGACGGCTGAGCGGATCGTCCAGTTGACAGGCAGTCGGGATTCAAGAGCTAACTTTGATTACGCAGTAAATCCCAAGAGTGTGGCGATTTCCACAAAAACACCCCACATACTGCTCTCCGATCACATGGCATGTCTGTCCTCCTCCAGAAAATAAGAGAACCATAACTCTCAAACTGTCTAATCTATAAAGTAATCTTCCGCTGGAATGGTGAACCCAAATGAGAACATTAAATATTCATTATTCCAGCAGCGTTAGTCAAGTCAGGATGATTTGTATCGCTCTTAATCACTGTTTCAGTCTCAATGGGCTGCAAAATACCCAAATTATGACAATAATAATAATAAATGCATACAACTCCCCACAAACCATAGACTCTCAACTGGGGACAAAAAAAACGCCCTCAAAAAACTCGTTAGAAAAACAAAATGAACAAAACCTTTTGCCGGACCTCTTTGAGAGGAATCTCCTTTACCACACTGCAAAAACTATCCATCCTAAAGAGTCATTTAGTCTCACGTTGAATCTTTAAAATCTTGTTCTTAAAATAAGTGAAAAAAATATGCCAATGGGATGACATAATCCCACTTGTTTCCAATGCAGCTTCCAATGCAAGTATAAATGTTGAAACAAGGCAGAATAAGGCAAATGAGGCTATTAGTATCAAGAAAATGACAAGTTGATAAGCATTGGAAACAAGGGATTATCATCCCACTGGCAGATTTTTTCCACATAATTCAAGAAAAACAAGATTTTAACACTGAGTGTGACTTGTTAAGATGGAGTTTTTTTGCAGTGCAGGACGTCCAGGCATGCACATGCAGAGAGTGTTTCAACACCTCTTCTTATATTCATCTATCATTCTGGATACTAATTGGTTGTAAATGTATGTCTAAATCATGGGATTGCTTTTAAATGATTGTACAACACTGAAAGGAAGAAACGGAGTGTGCATGTGATATAGCTGTTGTTCATCATGTCCAAGGCATGCCCTTGCTGTCTCCCTTGGGGGTAATCAACATGCTTTCCCCCTCCTCATCTCAGCTGAATGTCAATGGTGACAAAGCTAAAACTGATGTGTGAGCTTTGAGGGAGCAGCCCAAGACCCGCAATCAATACTGCTGTCCCTCTGAGCACCAGCCTCTCACCATTTCACAAACATAAAACCAGAAAACAGAAACGTGTAGAAACAAAATTAATGTTTCTGCATGTATCAGAGTTGATGAAATCTTATAACAACCATCAGCACTGTCTTCTATGAGCTGCTTTCCCTCAGCAGTTTTATTTTCTCCTCGTCTGTTGCTTATGAATTATGAAATCTTGGGATTTTTTTTCTTTTTCTTTTTTTTTTTATCTTATTCATTTTTTTTCTTTTGGAAATTTGATCCCAAACTTCTTCTACTGTCTTAAAGTAAGAAGCTAGAAGTTGTCACATTTTTCCTGGAATCTCTTCTCACTACTACTGATATATAAATTTATATATCAGGCATTTTAAATTAAAGTCTTATCCAGGGAAACTTACACTGGGTGCACCAGTAGACTTATCTTAGGTTTTTAGATCACCAA
This sequence comes from Holocentrus rufus, assembly GCA_900302615.1. Classification (NCBI taxonomy): domain Eukaryota; kingdom Metazoa; phylum Chordata; class Actinopteri; order Holocentriformes; family Holocentridae; genus Holocentrus; species Holocentrus rufus. Next base: position 2,146 of record OMLF01020713.1, read on the forward strand.
CATTACATGTTCCCTCCACACTGGAAGGGAGTGCGAGAGGTTCAAAGCCGTAGAGCCTGGATATTAGATCTAAAACATTCTTGCATCTCTAGGAAATTCATGTATAATAGAGAGATGCTGGGTGTAGCAATAACAGCCGGGGAGGAAATATTGGTTTCTTGTGACAGTGATAAATTAATGAGAAAATGCTACACATGTCACCTTTAAATATATGAGTGTAAACAGAGGGAGCCGCTTGCTCTACATCGCATTATGGATGCAAACCTTGAGAATGTCACAAAATGCATGGATATAGATATCCTTGAATGATAAACATGATAAACATGCAATATTTATCATACATGTGACCCCATACTATGTGATAACCTCACTGGCAATGGAGTGGCATAAATTCTCTTTTTCCTTAAAAGTCCTTTGACCAGCTTTTAAATGAGCATATCATGGTTTTCATTAAAAAAAAAAAACATCTGTGACTTCTCTGCTTCTCTGCTGGAGCCTTTTGAGCCTTTGAAAGGCAAAGATGATGATGTAGACAAAAATAGACGCTAGATGATTTCATTTCATAATGATGGAACAAAATATATAGCAGTCGCTTCTGTCAGTGTGAAGTTTCCAGTAACATAAACATCATGGTATTTGAAGAGAAGATTCGTTGAATGAAATGAAGGCTTTTTTTTTTTTTTGCAGGATTTTGGAATTTTGAATCCACGTTTTCAGCTTATGATAAGAGCTATTAAAAACTCATCAGTCATTTTGCTTGATTGGTCTGTAATTTGCTGGCGCTTCTTATGTTTACTGAGACGCCAGTGTCATCAGTCAGTCATTCATAACTCAGATTTTTTAAATAATTACCTTTTTGTTGACTTGTTGATTACTTAATTGTTAAGTGGGTTGACATTTTAGCATAAAGTTGCAGACATATTCAAAAGAGACGTGATGCTTTAAAGCTGAATATGTCAGGTCAGTTAGCAATAAAACGCAGTGACACAAAAGAGTGCATGCAGTACTGCTGATATATAAAAGATTTCTCATACTTATTAAGTAGATCCACATTATTACTGTTACCTAAAGTAAAAAACACCTGGGAAGACAAAGCATGATTACTTCTTTTCTTCAATCACTTGAGTTTCCCTTCAGCGCTTACAAAAAATAACTCAATATGCCACAATATGTAACCAGAAACTTATTTTGGACAGCTCTGTGAGTGCCACAGGTTCTTTCCAGAATATTTTAAAACAGAGGGGAAGCCATTTCCTCAGTGTCATCCGCCTCATCTGTCAAATCCAGCCCCCGAGGTTGGTGGCTCAAAAGCCCAGATAATGCACGCCGCCTTGAGGGTAACGAAGAAACGATGTTTGCAACCGGCTTCCTGAAGCTCATTGCAGCGGGTTGAGGAAAAAACAGTGGAGAGAAAGGCGGAGGGGGGGGAAGAGGTTGTAGTGGCTGCAGTGAGTAATGCAAGCGAGACAGACATCAGCAATCATTTCTCCTGTTCCTCTTACACCTACTGCAGAGGTTTAAATTATTCCACTAGATTTACTCACTGGATTGAAGCTCTGTTGACACCCTCCTCCCATGCAACGCATCTCTCACAGACAGCCTTTTACCTTCAGCCAGGTAGCTGGGGCAAAGACAAATGTAAGCAGACACGTGACGCAGAGAAGAGCCGACATGTTGCTCTGTGTCCGATCTTTGTCTGAGTCAGAGGGAAGGTTGATGCATGGGCGCAGGAGCAGTTAGATCATTCCTCAAAAGGTTAGAGAGACAGTGCAGCCGTTCAATATTTTTACATTTTTTTTCAGCTGGAAAAATAAAATTAAGAAAACGTGTCTTCCAGCAACATGCTTTCAAGGACACATGGGAGGGAAAACATGCATTTCAGGCAAAAAACTGTGTGCTTATAGAAAATCCCATGTGGATTCATTTCCACTAATCTCTTGCTGTGCTTCCACATCCCTGTAACTCCACAACATCTGAGAGAAGCGCTAGACTGCAGCTTGGTGTTTACATGGATAATGCTTATAGACATGTACACAGACTGCACTTTTTTGTGTATGAATAGGAGAAACAAGGAATTAGTACCTTGCCAATCCCTCCACGCGGTGAAAAGGCAGCAAGGGATATGCTGTCAGCCTCCTTTTCAAAATTCCCTCACTTTATGAGATATTATGAATTCCTTGGGGAGAGCTTAGACGAAGATTGAATTAAGTGTGACAGCAATTTTTCATACAAGATAATACCATGAAATTTCTAATGGCTCCTCTCCAGTGCAATATAGTGAATACGATTCGTCTCTGTAAGCCTCAACAGATGAATGTATAGGCACCACGCTCCACTGTGATTATGCTTGCTCAGCTTGTTATAATGGGCTTTACTGAAAACCTAAAAACGATTGCATATTGAACGGGAGACTGTTGTTAGATATATGCTAAATGCTCCTCCTCGGATGCATATAGGACATGTAGAATTGAATGAAGCTGGCATATTGCTTGTAGGCTCCAGAGTAAAGCAGCATGATACTTAGTCACATGTTTGATGCTATTCAGAAGAAAGCTCCAGAATATATATGAGTTTTCAGAATTTTGATAATTGATTAATTGTTTTGGTAATTAATCAGGCAAATATACCAAACAATTGCTAGTCACAGCTTCACAAATGCTAAGGTTTGCTTGCTTTTCTCTATTTCAAATCGTCACTAAATGAAAACTTTATTTTGTTGTGTTTTTTGGCTGCTGGACAGAGTAAGAAAGTAACTTGTGGTGGGCATTTGTCACTATTTTTGCCATTTTATAGACAAAATGATTAGTTGATTAATAAAATAAATAAAACAAAATGAAAATGAAAATAAATCGCTAGTTGCAGCCCTAAAAGTTGTTGTGTAGTCTTTGCAGGATGTTGGGATTGTTACATTTCCCCTCAAAACAAAACTTAAAAATGGCGCTGGTAGGGGAAACTAACAAAAGCAAACTGCACTCAACACAGAATGGGTCCCTTTGGGTCTCAAAGGTGATGGGGAATAACTTGTCCACACAAACAACCACTAAGTCTATCAAAAGGATAGATGAACAAAAGAAATTGGCCCGAAAAACAAACAAATTGGGAGTCACTAGAAGGAGGGATTGGTGTTTGAGAAAGAAAAGATTTTAAGAAAATTCACTCACACTCATTCACAACACCACACACAAAACCAAGAGAGCTAACTGAAGGTGTTAACCCTCTGGTGTCACACATCCAACTAAAGCAGAGCCACAAGCCTCCTTTTATAGAGCAGCCTGGCTGATTAACTTCAGCTGCACTAATGAGGGCAGGTGCCATCAATAGCTGCACCTCATGAAGGGGCGGAGCTTACAGCCTACCTTTCACCCTAACAGGGATTAATCCATGGAATAGCCTGCCATGGAAGTGCTTCAAAAACTTTGCACATACTGGTCACTGTGTGGAAATTAGGTGTTAATAGCTTATTGTATGGCTTCTATATTTTCTAGTATTCTTTTATTTTAAGTATGGTATGTTTCAGTGAATTTACTGTCCCAATTCCTTGAGGATTCATTTGTTTTAGGAAGCCTAATAAATTAAAATTCAAAAATTAAAAAAATTCAAATTATGCTTATTATACAGCATCGTTAGCAGAACACCTTTAGTTCCACACCAGCATAGCAGCTTCACGGGTTATCAAGTAGTTTGGACGCGTGTGGGAAGTCACAATTCTAATGTCTTAATCTCTCCTCAAACCGAGCCACATTCAGCTCACACCTCTCTCCAGACGAAAAGTTCCCGCTCTCTCAGGAGAGCAGGAGATGAATTCAGGGGTGCAATTTTAAAAGAAGGCGAGGAAAGAGATACTGTCTTAGTAATAACAAACGTCCAGGGGTCTGCCTGCGCTGACCTGTCCTGGCACGGCTCCATTATTCCCTCCTTCTTTTGCACCTCCTCCTCACCCTGCACTTAATTCCTTTTCTCCTCCTCACTCCATCCGGGCCGGGCATATTTAGGAAGTCTGCAGGTAAGGAGACGACGTAGGGAGTGACATCTTTAGGAGGAGAGGAGATAGCTGCTATGGTGCGTGTGTGTGTGTGTGTGTGTGTGTGTGTGTGTGTGTGCATGGGTGGGACCGTTCATCACTTGCTGCCTTGCTGACTTCCTCAACGGTGTGTCCATCCCTCATCCAAACCTATTGTCAGGCCTGCGCTCCTCTCTCTCTCCTGCTGCTATTTAAGTAAATAGAGGATTTTCTCTGCCTCCCTTCCTCCCCTGTCCATCAGACACCGCTCACACTGGTGTTAATGCCCAGGAGAGCAGGCGAGTGAGACAACTCGCTGCCGTTTTCCCACCGCTGCTCTGACACTGATTCAGTGCTGTAGGTTGGCTGGGAGAGGCGAGCCAAGAGGGAAATAATTATTTCCCGGGGAGACAGTGTGTATGTGTGGGTGCCTGTGTGCCTGTGTGTGTGTGTGTATATATATATCTCAGTGCTCCCAGTGCTCATACACACAGGGTTAAGTTGAGACAGCTAAATGCTTCCTTGCCCTCCCACAGAGGAGAGAGAGGGAAGACAGCGGAGGAGAGCGAGACAGAGATGTGTTCTTTCACGGCTCAACAAAACTGTCTCCAAGGCGGAGTGATGACCAGTGCTTTGCTTCCCTTTTGGCTGTCAGTCATTATAATACCAGACACTTTCTGTACTGGTGATGCTTCTGATTCATTCCAGTTTTGTAGACTGGCATGCACGCAGCAAATATTCAGTCGCTGACGCCTGGACGCCTTGAGTTTGTCATGTTCGTTTTGACAATTAGTTCTGACATTCACTCTCTCCATTTCTGCGTTTGAAAGGAAATCTTTAAAAAGTATTTATTGGTTTGCCAAAAAGAGCTTGAGAGAAAGTGGATAAGAACAGAAAACAGACTGCTGGAGGGCTCTGAGGCTTGCATGAAGTAGCTATGTGGAGCTTAGCAGCCTGGTTGATGCAACTCTTAAAATTATTCTTCCAGCAACTCCAACAGAAACAGAAACACTCCTAACTCTGTGCTGAGTTCATTCTGGCTCAGTCGTGCATCAGAGTTTTAAAAAGCAGCAGCCAAAGGCTACAGTTACACTCGTTATTTCAACGTGATTTTTGAGATCCAATTCTCAAGATCACCAGATCACCTGAAATTGTTGTTACGCAACTCACAAGGCTGTTTTTTTTTTTTAAATACAGCACGTGTCTGTAGTACTTTTCACTGCTCTCCCTCTTCATGTCCTTACATGTAAGTAAAGTAAGACATTTCCATCTGCTGTGGCCTGTGAAATGAAAAGGAAATTAAAAATTGGTTTTACATATTTAGGGCTTAAAACTGCAACCGCTCTCTTGGGAGAGACTGAAAACATTCAGATAGTGTTTCCAAATATTTAGTCTTAAAAACGAAGACAAATAGCAAATACAACATTGGAAACGATCAACATTGAGGTGAAACAGTGCAGGAATGTGAGAAATGAGCATCACTCTTAAATCGTCACGTAATCTAAATTCTTCAGCAGCACCTTATGGCTTATTACTTTTTGTACAATCAATTCCAACATCAGATCAAACTTTGAGTGGAATACTGCTCTCTTGGGACTGTAACTAATGATTATTTTCATTGTCGATCAATCTATTGATTATTTTTTCAATTAAGAAGTTAATAATGTAGTGTGTAAATTGCCAAAAATAATGACAAATGCTCACGGGAAGTGATCAGAGCCCAAAGTTGCTTCTAACGAGCAGCCACAAAAACCCTAAAGTATTAATTTTATAATGATATGAATGGAGAAAGGTATGACAATCTTCCACCTTAACAATCGATTGATTATCAAAATTATAACTGATTACATTTCTGTCAATCGACTAACTGATTCATTGACTAATCATTTCTGCAACATGCACTGTAACAGTTTTATTTTTAAAACTACTTCTGTGGTCAAGGGCAGCTCAGTTTATGTTTTTGAACATGGATTACTCCCCTGGAGTTGAAACTAGAACACTAAAACTTTAATCTGCATTGCACAGCCTGAATCTGCTCTGCAGACAGCAAACACAGGACTGACTGTGTAAACTCATCATCAGTGGACTCCTGAACAAAATCCTGCTTAAGACCCTCAAAGTCAACGGCTGGGGTGCAACATAAAGGTCAGTTTATCCTTCTACATCAACATACGGCCTTAGCTGTGCCATTGTGTCTGTGGCTCCTGCATGGCCCATAGGAGCTGCCGCCATCGCTCATGTGCACCTCTCCAAAAATGCAACTGTGAGCAGGGCGATGCAAGAACAGAAGATCTGTGATTGGTCCAGTTGACCGCTTTGTGCTTCTTCTTTGTTTTGCATGTCATGGATTTCTGTCTATTATAATACTGAACGAAAGACATAAAAAAAGAGATGTGATAAAGCAATTCTTTTCTTTAATAGGATCCTATGAGAAGTGCAATCACACATTATATAGAACAGTATGCGGCAATCACTCTGCTTCTAGGTGTTTAAATACAGAATCCAGTCATCCTTCCTTTACAAAAAAGTAAATTCTTTGGTGTCATGCAGTTCAAACGTCTGACATTCTCTCTCCCAAGTCACAGCTGTTCAGTCAGACCGGCACCTTCACTCAGTTTGGACGTGCAAAATGCTTAGATACATCTATTTTCCTTACATGCCATCAACTTCCAATGAAAGTGAAGACAACATGATGCCAGTTGTCGTCTCTCTTCAAGCTGAGGAGGTTTGCAAATAAGTCTGGATGTTGCCAACCCATCTCCAAATTATACAGACTGCAAGATGTCACTTTCATGATGAGAAAAACTGCAAAACATCACTTTGGATGCCGCCAGTGTGTCAGAGAGAGAACTCTCTGTTTCAGAGAATGTAAACATAGTTTCTTCCCTTTTAATCTGTGCATCATTTGCGCAGAATTAATAAAATCTTGACACTGCTGTCCAGTGTCTCAGCGATCGGCTGTGTGTGCACAGACTCTCATGTAATTATATAGCGGAAGCCTGCACTCATGATGATAAAAGAGGCTGAGTAGGAGCCGTCGAATGATATTTTTCTTTTCTTTGATCGGCAGACATTTTTCGACTTGTGCCATTCTCAACACCAAATAAATCAATTAGCGTAGCGTAGGGCACTATGGCACAGCTATGGTGACACACAGTACAGAGATGTATTTTGACCTTAACCCTCACCGTTTACCTAAATTTTAGCCATGTCAACTAAAAGTGACTTTTCGTTACTTATTGCGTTATGGCATGATCAAATGAAAAAGTCATCAGACCTCAAAATCCAACCTCAAAGTCAAATTGACTGAAGTAAATTGAAGATTGAAGGCACACAATGTGATCAGAATTCAGTGTCCTATAAGCTGAACACAGTCCAGACACAATGCCTTAAAACACATATCATCTGAATGACCCCAGACGTCTACCAGGGTGACAGAGGCTGTGACAATTCAAAAAGGTCATTTCTTCTGTGCTAATTAAAAGACGGGTAAAAAATAAAAAAAAATCCCTTCATTAAATATCACGTATCCCTGAGAATGCCAAAGCCAGCATGATAATGAGTGCTTGTGATGTCTCTTAAGGTTAGCCTTTCCATCTTCATTGCTTGTTTTCCCTGGCAGGTCAAAGGCAAGGCTGAGCCAGCAGGATCCTGTCACTCTGCACATTCTTTTACTTCTTCTTTTTTTGTTGTCGTTCAAAATCAATATGCAAGAAAGCTGCAATGACTAAAAGTCATCCACACTGCCTTCAATAAAGTCTGCATAATATTAAGAAGCTGTAAGATATGAAGGAGCGCGCACCCACACATACACACACACACGCACACGTGCACACACACACACACACATGCACACACACACACACACACACACACGCACACGCACTCACAAAACAAATGACAAATGTGAAATAGTTTTGACCTCATCCTTCCCAAGAGATTTTATCAGAAATTAAAGGTTTAATTAAAAACGCTAGAACCATTTTAACAATAATAATTTAAAAAATGGATACACAAAATTCATTAAATTAATAGAACTTAATAATAAATGAAGCCCTTAAAGTATTTTGTAATCAAAAATCTCTGGAGGCTTATAACCTCCAATGAATTGTGCTTTTATTCAGGCAATCAATTTACAAAAGATGTCTTCTTGGTAGATCTATCATTTTAGAAAGTAGATAGATAGATAGATAGATAGATAAGTGTAGCACCTATTAAAATTCACAGGGTGCTATTTGCAAATCTTAAATTTCAGAAATGATAGGAGACTATTTGAGGAGGAAATAGTTTATATCTATATCTTATCACATTGACCTCAAATTAAGCATTTATCAAACTCTGTAAATGCACCACATTTCCCACCCTCCAAATCCTCTCTCTCTCACTCTCCCTCTCTCCCTCGGTCTTTCTCTCTGTGCACTGCTTGGTTGCTCGTTGCAAACATGATGCAAATTAGAGGAAAATTGCTGAAAGGAACTTAATGCTTTATTTTGTTTCACCTTTTAGGGGAAAGTGTGATGTATTCCCCCGCCACGGGCAGGTACCACACTGTAGCACTTTTCCGTTCTTGTGACTCTTTTGAAGATAATACCCTGTGGTATCTGTAACTGACACAAAGCATTAATTACGAAGGGCAATTAAAAGGATTCTTTTTCTCAGAGATAATAGAAGTGTGAGTTTGTTCTGCGAGTTTCAAATAGTTAAAAATGTTCTCCTTCCAACAAACATTCACATTTTTTCCTCTCAAGCTGTGGAGCCATAATAATGATGATTGTCTAGACTATAGAGCAAATCCAACACACCCAGCAAGTCTTGTTGCCTTGGAAACAAGGGCCTGCTGAGAAGCCAAGAGCTAATAATTCTGTGTGAGGTGGAGATAGGATGGGAGGCAACCAGCCTATGAGGGTGGAAGCATGAAGGTGTGTGTTTGTGTGTGTGTGTGTGTATTTGTGTGTGTATTTGTGTGCACAATTCACAATATGCATGCTTGTGTTGGAGGATAGGGACTTTGGTGTTTGAAAAGGATGCATTGGGAGCAGCATCGGTGAGTTGAGTTCCTGTGCTGTTTTCTCACCTTCCCCTCTCCCTGCCTGCTCTAAAACTCCCGATATTGGCATCTCTGCGGGGGCTCCCATAATAAAAAAAATCTCAACATTTTTCTTTATTACCTCTGGGTTGGGCTTTGCATCAGTACACTTGGCGTAGGGTGTTTTCGGTGCAAAATCGTTCAGTACACTTAAATGTGAAAGACGAGGCCCAGGAGAAAATGCTTTGCTGGTACTCCAACACCCCCTTTATTTACTGTCCACTACCTGCTGAGCAATGTTCTGTCCCATTCAGTTACCCCCCACTACACACACCTCATCCAGTAATGTGTCACTTTAACTACATGGGCATAAAAACTGCTGCACAAACTCAATTTTTTTTCGGAGGCTTGCTACTTCTTATGACATATGAATAAATGTGTAGTCGATAGATAAAATGTCCCCATCAAATGTCATTTGTCAAGCGCTCAACCCTGCTGTGAGCGCTGAAAGCTAGGACTCTTCCCCCATTGTGACCTACATATCTTGTTTTATTTTGGAGAAGTCAAGCTAAACAAAAAGCAGCACATTTGACTCGGGGGGGAAAGAAGTTGATGCTGACATACTTTATTTAACAAGACATTTATATTTCAGTGACCTCACGAAAGAATAACAATTTCTTTCAAAGCTTGTGATTAAATCAATTCACGTCAGGTATCCGAGGTGTCAGCCTTTCACTGCCTCTCCTTGATTTAATAGCAGAACTGGTAGGAAATTGGTTAATTTTCCAACAACTTCCATTTGCAACATGCATGGGCATTAACATTGCATAAAAACAGTTTGCTTGCAGACAAGGAGTTGCTGAATGAAAAGCAATGCAAAATGCATCTGTAACTGGAGGGCCTCTTTAAAAAGTAGCACAAGCAATTTGAAGACTGGACCATAAATTGCTCACATCTTTCCAGCTCCTTTTCTGTTTCACCTCAAAAAAAGAACACTGAAGTTTATAAAATTTAGGTTTTGACTTAAATTAGTTTGGCTCAATGGAGAAAGTTTTGCAGCAACGCAAGTGGCGGATTTTTTAATATCAAAAGTTGGCCAAAATGCCTGTACGTGTCAAATTAACTATTTAAAGACAGGAAATGAAGTATAAGGCTCCACTAGCTTTATGTAGGAAAACAATCTTGTAAAGTTCAAACCCAGTTGGGGGTGGTAACTTGTTACCAAACTTTTTCACACACACACACATATGCAAGCACTACCAAAATAAATAAAAAAGGAAATATATATAAAAATGCTATTTTGATGCAAGTAATAGCAGTCACAACCTTTAAACTCAGTGCCAGATAATTAAAGGCTTGTGAAGCTTTGACCTACCATTTTCCTCATTAGCATTTACTAAAAAACCAAGCATTCAACTTTTAACATCTTCCAGCTTACTGCAAATATTTTAATGGTCTGAAAACTCATTTGAATCCAGTCATGCCTCTGCCACATGAATTCCAGTGTCACAAAGTTTTCCAGTCAAGTGTAACAGGGGTAATGAATTGAACCCTCCATTTTAGCCTGATAGAGATTTCGGAGCTCTGTAAACAATGAGGGGATGTTTGGAGCAGCGAAATTGAATCTCCAGGTACTTAAGAACTGCAGCCAGGGGATCTCTTAAATGCACAGTGATAGTGATCTTGCCTTGTTGCCATGGCGACAGTGTTTATAAGCCCTCTCATCAGCCATGATTTCTTGTTTAGGTCTCATCCTATTATAAATTGATGAGGAACACATATCTGCTTGCTTAGACGCACATGGTGTTTTGGTCCATGAAGTCATGTGTTATTTTGCAATCACAGAAGATAATGCGGCAAATTAAACAGGAAGAAGACAGGATCTCACTGTCTTCCTTTAACCCTTGTCTTTTGGCTGTACTGAATTCTACGTGACCAGGTGCAGAAATATGAGCTGATAACCTGCCCCCCCGTAGGCTATCACTCCTTTCCATCACCAAATAGAGCAATATAAACCGCGCATTTCATGTGATAACAAAGAAATAGAACTTCGCGTGACATTATTTATATTCCTCTCAGAGCAAAGAGAATGAAAAATGTGCTCCGGGGTGCATACCCACCCAGAGAAATCAATTTGCAGGTTGGTAGTAACATATTGAACTTCTATACAGAATCATCTCTTCAGGTAATACAGAGGCAATGTCTCCAAAAAAAAAAGAAAAAAAAAGAAAAAAGGAGCTCAATTTTTCAACCTTAAACGAAAAAATTAAAAAGAAAGTATAGCTCAAACGAGACAAAATTGATTCTACTCTTTCTGCATCAGTGAGAAGGACTTGGCTACAAAATGGAACACATTAAAAAAGATTCAGGGTTTGTCGATTTATCAATTTTGGAAATTCATGTTTTATTAGCATTTTTTTTCGAGTAAACTCTGAAATCCTCGTCTATCCAAGATATAAGTGTAAGCTTTCGAGCTGCAAACTGCTTGGTACATGGTGGATTCCTCTTATCAAAGCTTTGGGGCAGAACGTGAGGCATCACAGTTTATCTCTATGTGAAAAGGCCAGTCCTGCATCCATTACACAAGTACAGCATATGAACCATGGAAGATGAGTTTGAACTGGTAAAAAGGTTATTCTGTCTGCATGTAAGGAATAAGGACTTGTTATGCATCCTCCAAGGCTGTCATTCTTCCCTCTACCAAGTATAAAAAACATGCAAACAAAAGTAACCTGCAGATATTAATTACCCTAAAAGCAAATATGTAAACAAAGGCCACAGTGGAACCTACTGTACGCAGCAAAACTAGTGAAGTGAGCAGCATTGATTGGGATAAAAACTTGCTCTCAGCTGTCCAGTTCAGTTGAGCAAACAATTCTCTAATGGTCTGGAATAACAGCTCTCGACATGATTGATGTGTTGTTGATTCTAATTTTTAAAATCGAAAGTGTAGGTTCTCAGTAACATCCGTTCGCTAATGAACTGTAATTCTTCCCAATAAACAGCAACTGCAAAACACTCCCTTCTTGACAAGTCGTTTAGTGCAGTATTGAGTAGGGAAAGCTTGTATTCCTTAAAATAATTGGAGAAACAAAAATAGATAATGGAAGATTATTTCACTTCCAGTGCTGTTTTGCCTATTTCAAGAATTTTCTTAAAGCAATTGAAAATATCTAAATAAGTTTCATTACTGTAAAAAAAACAAAACAAAAAAAAAAACACAACAAACTGATTTGCATCGTAACTAAGTGAAATGAACTTACCGCACTGGGACATTTTTTTCACTTATTTTAATCAATACAACAATCAATAAAATCCTGCTCAATTTGAGACTGCAGCTGCTACATTACTTGAAGTGAACCAAAATTGACATGAGCACCAATATGAACCACAATATATGATAAATATGTGATATAAAAGTTTGGTAAGTGGGCAACAATTCTTTTGAAAAACACTATTGTCCATCTTTGGTTCAAATAACAGACATGACAAATGTACCGCAGAACAAGACAGTAAGAAGACACAATCAAAATATCTTTGAGTCAATCCAATGCATTCTGAGCTGGAAAAAAATCATAGATTTCATTAGAAATGTAGTGTCTCTCTTTGCCATTGATTTTGCAGTGCACTTTGTTTGCCAGCTGCGCCACACCATCAGGCAACACACCGTTCTATCTAATTATTATAGGGAACATGGGATCATCAAGTCTCCCCAAAAGGCAGGATTAGCCATGGCAGGCCCACAGTGCTTTTGTAATAACAGCCAGAGCGAAGGTCAGCCTTTGTGTACTCCTTGACGGTTTTAAGCACTATAAACTGAATCATGTATCGATTATACTATTAAAATTGATTTTCTCAAAATATACTGAAGTCCCCTTTACTGAGGCCCTGTAACTCTCTGCTGGGGTAGTTGGCCTTCAGATCATTACTAATAATATTTTAGACATAATCACCAGGAAAGTGTGATTGAACACTATTTTCACATTTGCGACAGAGTAAAATTATAATTAGGGACATAATTTCAACGGCACAAATGTGGCGACTGTTAGAGGCAGCGTCTGGGCACGGGTTCTTCACAGGGGAGAGGACAGGATGTAATATTCGATATCACATTGCTTAAATAGTGAGACGTTTTAAAAAGAACAAATAAGGGGGAAGGGGTTGTTTCTGTCTATTAAAGCTCTTGGCTAGGGGGGGAGTGAATAATGTATTTGCTGAATAATTTATCAAAGTTTATTGATAAAAATGACTTGCCTCCAGTGCAGCACCTCAACATCTGCAGGGCGGCTGCAGAGACGCAAAGTGATGACAATTTATATATCAGCGAGCAAATTAATACCCTGAATGTGTATTGTGTCCGAGGTAATGTCAATGAATTTATCACTCAGACAGAACATCATTATGGAGATAAAAATTTTAAAACTAAACAGCTGGTTAAACATGTTAAAAAAGACTGCTTTCGTCTTCAACGCCCAGAATCTCTTCTTCTCTTCTTCTCTGTTTTCAAAGACACAGTTGCTACATTGTTGCATGAAAACTGGTGTTGATGTAATGCATTGTGTTCTCCATGTGTGAGATGAGGTGCAATCTATCTCATAAAGGAACAAGTGAAAACTAGTTTAACACGACTCGCAGATGTTCACAGCTTCCCAGGTGTAAGCATCTTGGCAAATGAAGAAAAATAAGAAGAAACACATCACTATTAAAAACTGTTACCAAACATGTAAAGCCCAAATCAACAATCTACTTGCCGTCCACAAGAAATTTGAATTATAGAGAAATGTGAAATGGAAAAGCCAATATTGCAATGCAACTGCGCGTAAAAATAGCTGCAGAACAAAAAGTAATTTAAAGGTCATCATCTAGCAAAGGGGCAGTTGAGAAAAGACATAATAAAACTATGACAAGCTCCCCTTTGCATGATCATAAAAACATCTTATACAGCTAATTAGAAGATATTAAATCATTTTCCATAGAGGCTATATGTGCGATACTGTACTGTACTGTATTTAAAAAGGCAGAAATGTTTGATGACATTTGATGGTGCGGCCACCTGTCCCTATAGATCAATACCATAATGCAACTCTTTGCCAAGAGGGCACACCATAACACAGCTTTCTTTTTCATTTCATCCAGTCCACTTCATAACAAAGTTGCCAACATAAGTCAGCCAGAGCAGGCTCTTCAATTATGTGACACTGGCGAAGAAAGGAACATGATGGATTGGTGTCAAAGCTCTGGGGAGCAAAGAGCCAGACAGCCGCCATGGGCTGCCCATCTGTCAACAATCCCAATTAACCACTGTTCAGATGGAGGTGCACCCCTCTTTCATGTACTGCTTCAAAAAGAAAGAAAAAAACAGGGGTATCTATCACGATGGTGAGCAAGATCCTATTCTTACAATGAGGAAACTAGATTTGTATCCAAGTGAGTTGGATTGGTCCATCCATCAGGAGAGGGGTGAGTCAAATTGAAATCTGACATTTAGAGCCTCAGCGCCTTTTCTCACTGGCACTGATATGAACTACAGCAAGTGACAAATTGTTTGTATCAGGCCTGTCCCTGAGTGAAGCCTCTGATAATGTTTAGGGTTGAAATACACACCCTTGACATTTTGCTGAAAGGTCAGGTTTTGTGTTCATTAATGCTCCCTTTTTACACACAGGCAGCAGTGGGGATGAGGATTATTGTCATAATCTGGGTTTATGCCAGCACATGAATGCTACCTTATTTGTTTAGCCTCTCAGTGTCAGGGCACTTGGAGTCAAGGACGGCAGTGATAGTTTGTCTAGAGCAAGATAACAGGACATGTTTTGGCAAGGCAGTCTGCTTATTCAAATATGTCACCTTGGTTAAAGCTTCATTTCTTTTGTACTAGAGGCTAACTCTGAACAAATTCTCAAAGAGCAGAGTTGATAAGCACATAAGAATTTTGCAGCTGTGTCCTGCCTGAAACGTCTAAAGAGAGAGGAAACATTTCACAGCATCACAACATGCAAAACCCAAATGTTCTAATTCTTATTCTCTTTGTATGAGAACATCTCTGACAATTTCATGAGATAAAAGTGTAGGATTATTTTGGTTTGGTAGCAGGCTGCCCCTTTATAGCTGGATTAAGAAATTGATCTTTAATTCATATAAAGTCTGCACCAGACAAATTAGTGTCTTGGATCTGGAGCTAATAAACAGCTTGAAGCTGGGTCGATATGTACATAGCGCTACAGTGTTGCTGGCAGCGTGTGTGGCATATTTGATTAGCCAGCCTCCTCAGGGCGGAGCGGGATACACCGAGCCACTTTCTGCATTCTTGGTTTCTGTGGAAAAGGAAATACAAATAATCCAGCCTGTCTACCAAGGGATTCCACAGTTTACATATTAAAATCTAACTTTCTTTTGGACTCTGATGTACCAAACAGAGGATGGTACCAAACCATATTCCCATAGGGATTTATAGTATATCTGTGGTATTCAACATATTGATTTTAAACTGATCTCATGCTAATTTATGGTTTTATATATGGTTTTATAATATTCTAATAGGGACTAGTAGTTTTGCTGACAATGTTTATATGATATCAGGGCTGTAGTGATGGTGATAGATTACTGAGGAGAAAATGGACATACTCTCCTATATATTTCAACAGTTTTTGGTTGACAGGTAGATGCACTGTAAAAATATATGATGGGATTACAAAAGGCATTTTTGTCAAGTTATTTTCTCCTGTGCGGCATTTGCAATTAATATTGAAAACATATATATATTTGTTTTTCCGTTAATGGTGTCAACATCCAGAGGAAGTACAATAAACGGTTAATGATCGTGTCATGTGCCTACCTTCTCTCTCC
>OMLF01020717.1:0-20032 GCA_900302615.1 Holocentrus rufus
CCCCCCCCACCCCCCTTCCCAAAAAAAAAAAAAAAGTTATTGGTTGTTTGATTGTCTATGAGAGAAATGAGGAAATGAATGGAGTTTTCTTTCTACATAATTGATGACATTTGGATGTTTGTTTGTATATGAGAGAAGAAACATTGTCAGCATTTACAACAAACAAATTGCTAACACCATCTGGTTAGCTATCCATGATGACTCACTGCACATGACCGGAGTTGTAATGAACTTCCCAGGCATGCTGGGAATTCAAAGCTACATTTTTGCTCTAACAATTACACTCATATCACTGGACATTGTACCATTAATTATTTTGGAAAGGGAACGAGCTCTGGAAATGGTATGATGACTTGACTTTGGAGCTGAACCATGCACAGTACTTACAACATCATAATGTGCAAAGATCTTCTCAAAGTCTCTCTTCCTCTCCTCTTTACTGGAGGCCTGGGAGAAAGGAGAGGAGAGGAGAGGAGAGGAGAGGAGAGAATTGAGATGAAAACAGCAGAGGAGACCTTCGTCAGTGGTTTCCACCTGATTTAGCTGAGTAGTCATGTGCAAAAACTGTATGAACAACATTAACAGTACACTCACGTCCATTTGGAACTGGAGCAGGAAATTCTCCTCTAGAGCCAGGATTCTAATCAAAAAGAAATACATACTGTGATTTAGCTCAGCAGTGAGCACATTAATTATCAAACAGACATTTTGCTGGAGAAAAACATCCACTCTGTTGGAGCTCTTAATTAATTTGTGTCCTGTTGGGGACAGTTTTAGTTTTAGGCACTTCTGCCAAATTAAAGTAGGTGTAGAAACAGTGTCCCTTTCAGCTGTATCACTATGAGGTGGTCTTGAGTTCTCTGAATGAATCCACTGCCATGTTTTTACTCATAGATCTTTGAATGCTTTGGAGGTAGTGCACAATAATTTATTACATTTTGTTTGGCCTGATGGAAGATGTGGTTGAAAAGTGCTCCCCACTTTAACATGCCCCATGTAAAATTTTAACATCAATAAATCATTACCACATTAATTTTCAGACAGAAATGTGTTGATATTGAAAGATATTGAAATGTCCATTACCAGTACAGCTCAATACCAAGTTTGTTTGTTTTGAATGAATGAATGAATGAATGAATTTTAACAATGAGTTGCCGGCTGTTTGAAAATACCTGGCCAGGTCGTTCAAATCCAGACGACCATCCTTATTTTTGTCAAAGATTTTCATCTGCAAGAAAAAGACAATACATTGAAAAGTATTGAAAGAGCAACAGGCAATTTGGACCCCCCAAACCCCAAACCCCCTCTCTCTTTCTGTCTTTCTTTCTATTGTTTTCAAATGATTATTATTTCCTCACACCACCTGTGACTCTGGAGCCAATCCATCATGTTGTATAGCTAGAGATGTGAGCCAATCTCCTCTGAGTGGAACTTTAGTGAAACAGTAAAAATGGAGTATCTGATGATAGATGTTTTCAGAGAATCTGCTCAGTCACAGATAGATAATGAATTGGAAATCACACCTGCCTAACCTGTGGCATCTGACAGCTATAGCAGTAAGTAACATCCCTTTCTAAAGCATAACTGAATATAGACCTTCACTTGATTGAACAATGTGAAGTGTGCTTTATTCAGCCTCTTATCAGACAGACATATTACTTCAATATAAGAGAAATAAGAGAAATCAAACACTTTTACATTTCTGCATGTTTCATATTTCATTTCATTATTTAAACAGACAGAACAGATTTCTGCATATCTTTGTTTCCCAACCTGTCTCATCTGATTTCTTGAACAATACCATCTGACAAATGTAAAATGGACCAGGAGTTGATTAAGCCCATTCAAATCTTCCCAGCTCTCTACTTCTATTTGAAAGACCATAGAGATAAAGGCTTCAAAAATGGTGCTCAGGGAACAGTGCTTGCAGTGTGAATGCAGGGGTTTTGCATGAAAGTGCACATCAATAAGGACCGATAGACCTTTCTTGACAGCAGCCAATCTGACATGAATAGCAGGGTAAACACAGGTGTTATTAATGACACTAATTAAGGTTTAATTCCTTCTATTGTTCATGCTGGCTTACTGGAAAGCCTCTGGTGCCCTCAAATAGAACAGAACCTTAATTAATGTCATTAGTAACACCTGTGTTTACTGTGGTGTTGTGAAAAAGGTACCACTGCTTGGATCATTCTATGGCTGGTGACAGCACAACAAGAACTTTTATCTGGTCTAATCAAGCTGTCAGGAGGCTGGTGCCTGTGAAAAGATGATGGGACCCATGCAGACACACCACAAATGAATCCTGACCCAAACAGTTTTTAGCTGAGCCAGGTGCCAGCCAGAAAGTGATGAGAGCCGTGGCGGTGCAGAGTCATTCAAGTGACATATCCAGAAATCAAGCTCATATTGTTGGATTTACCAAACACAAATCAGCATTGTGTTAGATCATAATACCATGGCATCGGTGTACTCCTCCAGCTTGTCAGATGGTACGTCCTTGTGTTGCTGCTGGAACAAGTCTTTGAGGAAAGCCTGGGGGGAAAGACAGCTTTTGGTGTAATTAAGCAGCAAGGCTATCTAAAGTATAACAAATTATATGTTATATATATATGTTATGTTATTTACCAAGACTGCAAAAAGATACTTCACTGTCTTCAGGATCTGATAAAATTGCTCACTTTCCACAGCAACCAAGAACTTTTCATTCTAAATTACCCTGAGATCTTGATAAAAAGCTGAAAAGGACATCTGAGTCATATTGTGTGACAGAACAGGAAGGTTGTTGCTGAGGGTCACAGGGTCCAAACTCACTGAGGGCCACTGCTGAAGACTGAAAAGAATAGTGCTTAAAGCTTACCTTGAGCTCCTGAGCTGATATATAGCCGCTGCAGTCGACATCATACTTCCTCCATATCTACAGAAGCCAGGAGCGTGCAAATGATCAGTCACTGTTTACATACAATGTAAATTACAGGGAAATCTTAAACTTAACTACCTTCATATAACACCAAAAAATTTATCATTATGGCCAATGACGGTGCTTTGTTAATCAAACCTTTACACATTTATAGTGAGAATTGGAGTACACTTGTGGATTCTCGTTAGATGGAGGGCAAAAATGACACAAATCTACATAGTTGTAGAGAATTTACACATTATCAGAGCTAAAAGGAAAAGCAATGAGAGGACACTTACCAAAAGAGCTTGAACTACACTGATAAGCACTGTGCATGATTTCTAATCCCTAGTTCAAAAATGATCCCTTTCTCTCCTGGTCATAACTGAGGTGGTGGCAGCAGAGTCAACATAGGGAAACCTTATCACTGCTGCAGGCCTGCTTGGTAGAACTAACTGGCTTATTAAGGGTAAATTTTACGGTTGGTCACTGATCTGACTATAGCATGCAAAACCAAAGAAGCATTTCAGTGTAATACTGTTGATTGAAACATTGTAAAACAGCCAAAATTCATGTTTGTTTCAGCCTGAGACCCAATAAGAAATGTAATATCATAACCTGGTACACAGTCTCAAGGCATGGCATGTTGTATTTTGCCATATCTGATACACAGAATCAAGCCATGTTTGATACCTGGTCATTGATTGATTGACTGATGTGGAAAAAAGGTTGCACAGAGAGATCATTATTTTGCTCACCCTCACAATACTGCAATTGATATTGTTTTCTCTGACTTTTCTGTGACATATTGACACGTTATCTTGACAAATAAGATGGATAAAAGGTAAAAGTCGAGCCACTTTTTTAATGAGGTTTGATATTAACTGCAGCCTCTGACCTTTATGAAGTCCACACTGTTGTCCAGAGGAGCTTCTCTGCGGAACACTAACAGGAAGTTCTCGTCCTCAGGAAGGATCATGTTGGCCAGCTGCAACACAGGGCAGAGGACAGGGGTCAGGACAGAGAGCAGGGACTGGATGTGGTCTTTATCACACATTTCAGTCAGGTATACCCAGAGATAGTTGAGCGGTAAAGATTTCCACCTCTTTTATTCCACTTCAGTACAATGTAATCCAGCTAAATCCATTCTTTTTTCATCCCAATTCAAGACATTTTGGTCTAGTTGAGTCCTATCTAGTCAGTTTCAGTCCAATCTCATTCAAGTCAAGTCGTCCATTCCAATCAAATTCATCTCATGAGTACATTGAGAATAGCAGTAATGACATGTTCACATCCTCATCAGTTCAATGTAAAAGCTCCAGTTGCACTCGTTGTGTTTTGGAACTAAGAAGCAGAAACATTGTTGTCATTACCTTGCTAGCTTTAGCCAACAAGCATGGGGCTTTCACAGGTTTACAAAAGCAACCATTGTGGAATGTAAACCATTTGGGCACTACATCAACCATGAGTTTGCATTTTAAAATATTAGCTGTGGCTTGATGAGGAATTTTCAGATCGCATTTATTATCATTCACAGAATACGCTGCGCTGTGGGCAGCCATCTTGAAATGTCACATCTGGGCCACGCTGTGTTACATCTAGAATTCTGATTTACTCAACTTGATCAGATGACTTGGCCAGCAGTTCATGTGCACTTCCAGATGTAAAACTGGAATTTATGATAAACCCAAAACCACACGAACACCGAGCTGACTCCAGCCAACCAGAACAGTCCAGTCTGATCCAGTCTTGTCTTGTATTCTCCCATCTTAATCAGAAATGCCACATAAACAGCAGCTCCTCCTGGCTCTCCTCCAGATCCCTCAGCTGCCCTCCCCTGAGTTATCCCCCTTTAATAATATGAGTCTTCCATTAGTAGATTGAATTGGAACCCCACCAACAATCCCATTAAAACACAGACAAAAGTGCAGCCATGAGGGTCACAAAGCTGAAGCACAGCTCACTGTCGTACATAGCAGACAAGCGCAATGCAGCAGCAGCTATGGCAACTGCAAAAGTGCAAGACCTGCAGGAATCACACCATAGTCATCTAAGAGAAACATCATTGTCACTATTATCATTATTATTCTAAAAGGAATGGTAAAATAAAATATGTAATTTTTCATTAAAATGTTTTTCATTATTGGGTGTAGAAAACATAATGAAATTGAGAGAATCTGAGGTCAGACAGAGGCCTATCAGAGGAGTCAAATGAACAGTTTTGCTGGGGACTAAAAACTATTTTGTAGAGTGGAGCGATCCAATCAGAACACACATCAGTTTTTATCCCTCCCGCCCCCATTAACATTGGCTCTTCAACTGCGCCTGTTATTCTCTGTTAGGCTCAGCAGAAGGAGTAACAGTAACCGTTAGCTTGTTAGCTTATTTTGTGTTGCCCATAATATAATGGATTTAAATCCACCATTTCACTGAGGATTATTTTGCCAAGCTAATGTTATATCAGAATAGTTGATAGTAAATCCCTTCAATCTAATATGGAGCTTTAGCTAGTGATGGTGTCAGACGTGGGGTTTCTCACATCTACAACTACAAAACTCCAAAGTGTACATTTTTAGTAAATCAGCTCTACAGTAATGCAGCACTACTAAGACTCGTAGCTCTTTCAGTTCCAACAAGCGGGATATTTTCACTTTGCTGGACAGTTGGTTGGTCTTACCAGAGTCCAGACAATATTGTTACCCTACAAGGGGAACTAAAGCCCACCCAGCCCTGCTGGAATGTGTTACTGTAGAAAATACAGCTCCATAAACTCCATTTTATTACAGTTATTGACTTTTAGGAACTCTCAAATATTGGTGGATGATGAAGATAGAACTCAAGAATAATACTGAATAAGAAATTCCCTGTATTTATAATACAAAAATACAGTACTAATGAATGCATGGTAAAACATTGCAGGACTGTTTTCCCACTAATTGTGTAAAAATGCATTAGTGAAAAAAGCTAGTAGTGATGATGCTAAATAATTTGATGTAATTTCTTGTCCTAATGTGACTGGAGAGCCATGAACTGAGTGGTGTATCAGCCATTTAGATAAGAGGATGCGTTGATCTAACAGACATGTCATGTCCTACTCATGCTCAGAGCAGCAGACACACAGGAAACTGTGGTCTTTAGATCAGATTGCTAATTTCCTTCCCAATGCCAGTCATGCTGCACAGCATCGGCTCTATGATAAAATGCAAAATGCTTTTGATGTCAATCAGTCAAAAAAGTATCTAGTGTTTGAATTGTTTAGATAACACCTAAAGGGGCCTAATGTTTGTGCTAGTCCTTATTTCTCAATCATTGTTATTTCTTATTTAATAAATTATACTAATTGTACCTTACAGTACTGTAGTGTACTTTGACTACATCCCGCGCCACAGTGTCTACTACACTCCAATGACAAGATGTATAAAGCCTTCATTCCTACTATAGGCTGTGCTTGGTAGCTTTACATGAAACAGTAAATCAGTGCCATTCAGTGGGCCCTTACTGCAGACCTGTATTGATTTTCCACTTTATGAATAACAGCCAAAGGATATTGAGTCAGATGTAATGCATCAAGGGAGTGGCCTAATAAATTGGTAACGTTTCTTTTTTTTCAGAACTGAATAAAATGCATGCACTCTATTACTCTGATGCAGTACTGGTGATGGGCCAGCAATGGCTTATTCAGCAATTAGCTAAATAAGCCATTGCTGATTTTTTTCTTTAGCAATTGGCTTTCTTGGTAGCCTAGAGTGGAGAGTCAGGGTACAGTGTCATCAAAAAAATGCTTTAATTTTCTGGGAAACATCCACTGCCTATTCAGCCGTCAGTTAAGTTGGGTGTACTTAAAAATAATTGACTCTATTCAAAAAGTCCATTGAGAATCCAACTAAACTTAATTAGTAAATTGTTTTGGGTTTTTTAGGCTCCCGTTTGTGCAGTCAAATACAGTCATAAGATTATTTTCATTTAAGAGGACTTAAGATTCAAATGAACTGTTTGATTGTTCAGACTGCATCATTACACAAAAGTTTTGAGTCCTCAAAGATTTAAATAGAAAACCAGTTTGTCCCTTTTGAACTGTCAGGAAATTTTATTTCATGAGTAAGGCAGACAGGTTCAACAGGTCTGTTGTACTGAGCCAACAGGCTAAGTGTTTTTCTGTTTGGGCTGACTGACTGCTATCACTGCAACAGGACAGCTTGTCATGACCCTCAGCTGCCACGAAAATGAGCTTTCATTCTTCACTGAATATGGTACATACTGTGTCATAGTCATGGGTACACAAGATGAATAAAAGATGAAGGGGAGGATAAAGAGAGAGGTGAGAGGAAAGGAGGAGGGAGTGACGGTGGATGAGAAATAGAGAGGAGGAGGTAAGAAGCCAAAGAGGGAGAAGGGAGGGGATCAATAGGAAATAGGGGTGAGGAAGAAAGATGTTATTAGGATGTGCTTGTCTGGATATAATGTAAAAAGAGATAGAGAGAAAGAGAGGATTAGTGACATAAGGGAGAGGAAGAATAGAGGAAAAAAATGTTCCTATGTCTGTATAGAGCTGTCTGTGTGATGCTGGATGTAACTGACCCGACTGTACTTAAAATATGAAATCACTCTAAAATCCATAAACGTGCTGGGAGACCACTCGTACAAAACAGGGTATAAGTTCAATACACACTCGCACACATACACAAGTAGAAAAGAAAAATACAACACAGATTGTGCTGTACCTCTTGTATTTGTAGTTTTCCATCAGCAGTGACATCATAGGCTGACATGAACCTCTGCTTCAGTCTCTGGACTCTCTCTTCTGTGGCTTTCTCCTGTTGGAATAGAGTAGAATAGAATAGAATGGAAGTTTTGCATTGCTTTATTTTTCCTTTTGAAAATCTACCATATGAGTCTCTTTGAAGAAAAGATGTTGTAGGAGCAAAACTTTATGAGCTGAGTCACAGTTATTTTAGGCCGCGGTCACCATGGATACTTCTCCTATCTTTTTTGTTCTTTTTTTCAAGGTCTGCTCTCTCAACCCCAGGCTAACTTGTTAATAAAGCATCTGATTGATGTTACATGTGCAGTTTGTGCTGGACAGCTCAGATCATTTTGCTGAGAGAATGATCTGAGCTAGGTTTTTTTCTTTCTTTCTTTTTTCAAAATAGATTCTGTTGCTAATTTTCCCGTGTCTCTCTGCGAGCCCCCAGTCACTGTAGCTATAGTAACCTGTTGATCTGTGGTGCTAAGGCTGAAGTGTCATATTATACAGTACAGAGCACACAGTTCACAGACTATGTGGTGCCAGACTCATTTGAAAAGCAACTTGCACTCATGTATGGTGCCAGAATTATACTGTTGCTAAGCAGGGGCCATTAAAACACACATTAATATTTGCTTTAATATATTTACAAATTAAAATGTACAATTTATCCATTGGATGGACAACTCTGATAGTGATGGGCACCAATGATATGGGACGCACTGCATATTAATCACATGTATCAGAGCTAGTTCAGGTGCCATATGAGCAGTTAATCTATTAATTGCATAAATGGTGATGTGAGTTCATATCAAACAATCACTCAAATGTATTTCATCATAGCAATTACAGGGAAGCAGAATACCCTGGAGGAGAGAGAAAACAAACAAATCAATGGAGAACTGCCATCTGGTGAATGCTAACTACACTTAGCTTGAATAGAGGAGACATGAATATAGAAAAGAATAGAAAAGAATAGAATAGAATAGAATAGAACAGAATAAAGCCTGTCCCTAAAAGCATTTCTTTCACACTTAAAAATTAATTTGAAGCGAACAGATGTAAGATAAGTGAAGTGTGGTCAGTGGTCTGTTTGGTTTACAAGCCCATTAGTGTCCTAGGGAGTCCCCCCCCCACACACACACATGCACGCACGCAAACACTCCTTTTGAAGAGTATGTTTTCAAACCACAGGCTTTCCTGCACTGACACACTCTGACAGTGAACAGAGCTCTTTAATTGTATGATTGTATTGCATCCTGAACGTCACCCCACCCATCCCAAGTGTAGAGGCAAGCCAAGACTCAGCTACCCTCACAGGAGTTAAAAAAAAACCAATACAAACAATCTGTTCCTGCACTTGTTGGAAGATGTTATACAGAAACAGCCACTTAGAAATAAATAACTACTACTGTTAACGTACATGTCACAGGTGGGGAGTCATTCAGATGCACTATCAGTGTTACAATCAATGTACATGCTATTTCCTCCTCCACTTGTGCAGCACTAATGTGGGATACCAGTTAAGATCATGACTTCCCATCAACAATGTCTGCAACAATTATTGTCATTTTCAAATGGAAAAAATGTTGCCATCTGCATCTCGTGCCTGTCATTCCCGCCCACTGCTGACCTGTGTTGTAGTGAAAAGCATTCAGTGAAGCATCACTTGAAGTTATGCATGAATTCATCCAAATAATGCTGACTTACCTGTGGACCCAGTCTCTTCATCATATGGCGGAAAAAGGTATCAAGCTCTTTGCCTTCAATGTAGCCATTATCTGTCAAATTCAAGTCATATTCGCAGTGTTTAGCTTGTCCACTCAAAATTTGGATTCAATTTACACTCAACTTCAGTCAATTTAGTAAGTCTTCAAAATTCCAATACTTTAAAAGGCTGCAGGAAATTTCATGAAGATATATATCCAACCTACTAAAACTGCCTGACAATAAATGCTCTTTTTCAGCCCTGACTTGCTGTTACTGTAACTTCCCCTTAGTATTAGTTATGTCATATTACACCCTCTGAATGAAAGTTGCTGTCACATAGAAATAACAAACACACTGCAAATTTTACTTACATTTAAAGATGAAACGTGATATATAAAATCATATTACTTCTGAAACACGAGACACAAATTTGTTCAAATGCAAATAGCAAAGGGAAATAAAACCTAATTGTGGCCTATGTGCATCCCTACCATTCTCTCTAGTGTATGTTAATGGTGAAAAAAAATGTAATGAACGTGTCATCAACTGTCCTCACCATCTGCATCAAAGTGTTGCCAGATCTCCAAGAAGCCAGCTGCATCCAGGTTATCAAAAGCACTCTCCATTTCAGCAAACTGAAGCCTATCAGCTTAAGCCAATTTTCTTTTTGTCATAAATCCAATAAAGGCTACGGTGAAAGTCTGTTCTGCACTGTTCAATTGCCTACTTGTTTAACATATGGGTCTTCCTGACTTTGTAAAGACCACACCTCCTATGTGTGTGTGTGAGAAAGTGAGTGAAAGAGAGAGAGAGATAGAGCAAGAGAGAGGGAAGTGCTTCTCCAAATTGCAGCATTGTGTTTGCCATCTGGTGGCTGCATTATTACACTGCAAACGTGCTTCAGCAAGACAAACTTTATGTAGCAGTCATTATACTGGAGATGTGAGGGGAAAAAAAACACATTGCAGACATGCTAAAGCCTGTAAAATCATTTTAATCAATATTAATATTCACATGAAGAAATGTCCAACACCAGTAGAATGACTTAGTGAAACATGTTGATCCATGACAAAATGGAACAAATAATGTACTGCATAACAAGACTGATGATGAGCAAACAGGTTTTCTTTTCAGCACAAGGAAAAAAATAGGCATTGTTTTCAGTCATTTCTGTTTTGTTTTTTTTCTCTCATCATGAAAGCAAAAGTCATTGATTGGATGTTATAACAAATCAATACGTACAAAGAAGAATTAATTTCTGTATTATTATTAACACAATGTACATGTAAATGGAAAAACAACAAAGGATCAAGACATCACCGGCCACTGTTTGCATTTTTTTTTATTCCAAATAAGTTACATACAAACCCCTAGTGTAGTAGTGTACTTAGTACCAAAACAATATAGGATTTGCTGTGTTCACATAGGCGTGTGAATATATCACAGTGTATATATTACATGTGCATATATTACACATACATATATACACACATACCTACATGTATGAAAGCACATATATACATACAGTACAACTCACAGTCATATCATGCAGTCACACACACGTAGACTCAGGAGTCCAGACTTAATGCTATTGGTTATTTTCACTTTGTCCACTCTGTACCCCAAAATGAAGTGAATGGTCACAAAACAGGACAGGAAGTGACCGACAAACCGAGGCAAAGGATTATGGGAATACGGACTCTCACATAACAGAAACACAGCCAGCTGCTTTTGAAATCCCACAGGGAAAGCAGAGAGAGAGAGAAAGGAGAAGGTGTCCAGATCACGTCCTTATATCAGGAAAATGCTTCAAAAATGTCTACACCGTACACAGCCACATGGGGTGTTTGCTTTAAACGTATTGCAAAGGATGTGAAACTTTTTCAGAGACCCAGAGCACCTGAACTTTTACGACAAAAGTTTCAGACAAAAAGTGAAGTTTTGGGACTGAGACTGCGAAATAAAAAGCATTCAGTGACATCAGAGAAAGGTTACCTATGTACAACAGCAAAGTTTTTTTTTTTTTCCAAGCCATGATTACTGATAAAGAAGCAAAAACTACTCACAAACCTACAAAGATACATTGAGAGACACCACAGGAAAAGGTGCAAAAATTAAGACCTTTGGCCCTGACCCTTGTACAGTACAATACAAGTTGTGCCCCTTTCACACTGCTCATCCAAAAAGAGCTGATGGTCGGTTGCACATCCGCCATTAAATGCTGGAAGTCAGTAGAGTTTGGCACAGAACAGAAAGCAGAAGTAGTGCAACAGTAGTTCATTTAGCAGAGTTTGAATTAATCTACCTCACATACACAGGTCTACATGACATGCTGAATTTCTGTGCCAAAATATATGCATATTTTCGAGTGAAACTGTATGATTTAGCATCAAAGAAGAAGTAAATGCTTAGCCTACTGACAAAATAAGAGTGTCCATGTTACAGATTTTTTTCAAATGGATGAAGATGATTTTAGTGCCAAGATCTTTTTGGGAAAGTGGTCACAGGTCTGCATCACAGTGTGAAAAGGGCGTTTATTGGTCTTCAAGAGAAAGAGAAGAGGAATCAGCCTGAGAGCTGCATAGGTGTGAAGCATTCAGGTCCTGAAAGCAGTATTTACATTACAGCCCGGAGGTCCACATGAGGGCTGACCTCAGTTCACTTTCAGTTTAGTCAATGCATTCTCAGCTACTTTTTAACGGATGCAAAATGATAACCCTCTCCCGCCAAATGTTTTCTGCTTCACTTTCTGAATTGAACAAGGTGAAAGGGATTGTAGAGCCCTGGCAGAGAGTCTCAATCAGCTTTTATTACAGCTTAAGGAATGCAGAGGAAGAAGAGTGCTTGAGGGCTGGAGTTCCCTCAGTGTCCCGCTTTCACACAAGGAACACACTGAAGATGCGACTGTCAAAACCTGGCATCAAAATCAATCCTCCATACAAGCTTCTGACATGGGAAGCACACACATGACTCCCATGTCTCCCCAAAACCTGTCCTCTTTGACGTTTCTCTTGGAGTACATTCCTTGCTTTCACTGGACCGTCAGTACATCAGGGGTATATGCATACATGTGATAGTGTTAGTAGATTGCCAGAGAAGTCAGGGCCTACCTGTCTTTATGAGCAATTCAGAGTCTCCCTACCTACATTACAACCATGATGATGCAAGATCTTGTTGCCAGCAACTTTGAAAGCTGCAGGAAATACAGAAAATACCAAAAAGGTGTCATAAAATATCTAGTTTAGTGCGTAACCTTAAGTATGAAACAAACTATGGTAAAACAGATTCAGTAGGCTAGAGTGGAATGCCACATAGCCTAAACATCATGACCGCTGTCATTACATTGGGCGAGAAATGTAGATTCTCAGACCGGCTGACGTCAGAGAAATACAAACATATGCACTGACACTGTATTGCACTTCAATGGCAGACGTACATTCCTTGACTCCATTTGAATATTTCTAATATTTCTACCCCAGCAGTTAAAGGTTAACACGAGTTAAAGGTTGTTTTTTTTAATCCCCACAGTGTCTAAACACACAGAACAGTGTTATTTAACAGTGCTTAAGCCTTACTGATTGGTTATCACTGATTTTTTTTTTTTTTTTTTGCTTTTTTTTTCTTTACTGTAAGTGTACCATAGTCCTCTCAAAGCAACACTTCATATGGTCACTCCAACTCTCTCACACATAGAGATAGACAAAAGATGAGGCGTTTGATTTGGTTTGCCTGGACACCCCGCGTGGGTGGGGCATGCACTTTTGAGGCTATTATTTCCATTAATCAGTCAGTCACATTGCCCATTCAAAAGTAATGCATGGGCAATATATCTGCTTAAAATAATACAGAAGCTCAGGGAAGTTGCCATGAGTGTCCATCAGGACATTATTGCTGGTCCGGCGACTAAAAGTCCTCGAGTGAATCATCCAATCAATGCCTCTACTCTAATAACTCTTAGTTTTACTGCTTCAGGCAAACTAAATCAAACAGATTTTATGTATGTGTGGTTGATTTATGTGAGTGCTGAGATGCTCAGCTGAACCTGTATTTTCCTGTTAAAAGATGAATTGCATAATGGCTTCGGTAACCCCTGAAGGCAGGAGAAAGAACAGTATACAAAGCAAACGTAACTTGCACATATATAGCAAATAGAAAACTTCTATACAAATATATAGAAGGAGAGAAATCCCACCGGGCCCAGGTCTGGTTGTATACTAAAGTGAAAGTACAGTACAGTGATAATGGTATTGTTATGTGTTTGGTCCCTGGGAGACAAGCTACTGCAGGCTATAGATGATAACAAGTTTGATTCTTTAGGGTTAGAGAAGTTGACTTTAGGCCTACACTCACGCAATCTTTTGGGTTTGATACCATGTCCACTTGCACCAAAATTCTGCTGTTTCCTGAAAGCATCACATCTCCATTCTAGTGGTTTACATGCCTCTATTATACTTGAACTTAAGGTTTAGAAGGATTTTTGCGTGGTGCATAAGTCTTGATAACTGAAGGACTCATGTGACCCATTCAGAATTCTCTGTATAACTGCAAAAATACATGCCAAAGCCGAATTTTTTGTTTTCTTTTCCTTAAATCCTGAAAAGCCTGTTTATTTGGAGGCATGATTTTCACTGGGTTGCAGACAGAGCGGGAACAGGCTGGATACTAGATTGAGAGAAAAGGCTATTTGTGAGAAGGAAGCTCTTGGGAAACCTAGCTCAGTTTGTTTGCGTAGCGATGTGATACAAGTGACAGGGGAACTGAATGAGGGTATCGCTCCAAGTGTTAAGATCTACCAATGATTTTACCACATATAATCAAATTAAATTGAATTAGGATCATTATGATATTACCTGATAACACAGCTGGTCATGCTGTGACCCAATCATGAGGTCAACCTTGAGGTTTACGGGTCACATTGGACCTATATACTGTACGATCAACATTTCTAATACAAATGAAAACATCAATTAGATTTCCCCTTGGCTGTTTTTTTTTTTTTTTTTTTTTTGGAAGGGAAACAGATGAGGCCCGTCAACAGGTTTCTGCTGTGAATTCATTTTACTCATATTAAAATGAAGTCTTTGTCTGCCTCTTCCCCAGAGTCTGATGATTTCGTACCCGCTCCCTTGTCTTTGTCCCGGTTGGGGGATTGATCCTTGGTCTTGAAGGGGCCGTGGTCCTCAGAGTTGATACGGAGGGGGCTGGGACGCTGAGCCGGGTCCACAGACGCCGTCCTCACTGGAAACACAGGGGAGACAAACAAAAGAGATAAGGGAGGGGGAAAAAAAGGAGGAAATAGGAAGAGATTAGGAGGAGATGGGAAGCAAGGAAAAGAAATTATTTTTGTATGTGTCATGACTTGAGCATTAAGTGTTCTTGCTCAGGGGCTTGTTTGCAATTCTATGCATTGTCACTTGTCCAAACAGCGGCTTTTGTGACTATTGAGGAGTCTAAAAAGTCAATCCGCCACCCAGATAACACACATGTCATTCAGATATCAGTGTGATGCAGCAAACTCCTGAGTGATGCAGCTTGTCTCCCCTTAAGTCTTTTTATTGTCTGTTGACAGAAGACCAATGTGTAAAGGTCAGCGTGGTTACCATGGTGACAGCAGAACAAAATACAAAATACAGTAAATGTTAAGACTTGGTTCACAAGCCATTAGGAACACATGGTTTGGCTGGAAAACTGTGGGTCACGGGTGGAGTGTGTTTCATTCTGTTTATTTTTCTGCTCAGCTTCGCCTCTCCATTTATACCGATTATGTCCCTAAATCAACTGGTTACTTTCATCAGCATGTCGCCTGTGGTGTTCGACCTGACATTTATTAAATTACATTGTCTTTGGAAAAGTCAACATTGTAAAAGTAAGTTGGCCACTATACATAACAAACATGTTATAGGTGATAAGCTGGGACCCACATGGCTCTATGAAACCAAACAAAACCCTAATACAGCTCACTGATTGCTCAAAACAATGCAACCTACTCCCATCACATATTGATTAGCTGATATTTTTTTCATTCAGTGAGCAGATTATATTCATCGATGTCATGCATACAGGCCTCATTGTAAGTAAGGTAAGGTAAGGTTATTATCCCCGAGGGGCAATTTGTAGTACAGTCAGCAGTAATGAATAAGGTATCACTAATATAAGGCAACAACTAGATATAGACAATCAAAAACAGCCAATCACAAAACAGGGAGGTTGAATAAGGGGAGGGGCTTAAATGGCAAATGTAAGAACACAGTCCAGAGTCTGATGTGCCATCACTCTTGTAAATATACCTGATCAACACAAAACTCTCACAAGTCTGACAAGTCATTATGCCAGAACAACTTTGGGATCAATAAAGATCAATCTAAACATAACCTGAGAATAAATAGATAAATGACATCATCAATTGCAGGAAACTCACAAATCACTGTTCACTTTATTGTGACTTTGGAATGAAAACCTAGGGAAGTGGTGCAAACTTCAAATTTCTGGGCAAGACTGCCAGACTGACGGACAATGAAAAGCAGCCAACCAGGAAGGGGGGAAGGGCTTAAATGATGTAATCGATCAATAGTGAACCTGTGACAGTCACAGGAACATGTGAGGGACATGTGAGGGACATGTGAGGGACATGTGAGGGACAGGCGGCCAGAGGGGAACAGTAGAAAGAGAAGCAGAAGAGAGAAAGGGAGCAGAGCAATAGAAAAATGAATAAACGACTGAGCTGCCCGTCTGCACGTTACATAATAGATGATAGACTGTGGAGCTGAGAGAGAGCTGCGACCCCAATCTGTCAGCCTGATCTCTATCATACTCTACATGTAGACAGAAAACAGTCAGCCTCCATGAGAACAATGCAAAACCGACAGACTGAGGAGAAAGCCCAATAGCGGATCCTGTCTAATTTATAGCAACATACAGCTTGTCCGGGGCAGTTTCAATTTGAAGTAAAATGTCACTGTTTAATAAGGTCAGTGTCCAGGCACATTTTATACACAGAGGCTGGCTCAGATGATCAAACCTTCCCCTGTGTAGGAGTGAGTAATGGGAAGCAGAGAGGGAGTGAGAGAATCTGACAGTGACATAAAACATCTACCAGTCTATCTGAGGGAAATCAGCTCTGGCCAAATGAAATACAGCTTATTACAGAAGGATGTTGGATGTCAGTGTAATGGGTTTAATGAGCATGGAAGAACTTATTACAGAGGTAGGAAATGGACTTCGCAACCCACCTTCCTGAGCAGCGGACGTCTTGTTGGCAGAGCCTCCCTGCTGAACCTCCTTGTCTTTCTCGGACATCGTCCTCTTCAGGGTGGGAGGGAAAAGTGCAATCTTAGGAGACACGTTGCCACTGCTGGGCGAGTCTGAGCTCTCGTCTATCAGGGAGATGAGAACACAAGCAACTCAGAGTAAATACACAGACTTATTTGTCATAATATCTCAACGCTTTACAGTTTTCCTCACAGAGCTGCTTTCAGGCTGGGATGCACCAAGCTGACCTCAAAGAACTAGCACCAACCGATACCAACGGTCAGATTGCTTTGCATCCCCTCGGGTCTCATGCTAAAAGTTGTCCATTATGAACACACTGCACAGACTACAGCTGATGTCCAGGTAGGCACGTTCTGTACCTACATGAGTGTGCCAGGAGGGGGCTTCAGTCGCAAAAAAGAAAACTGGAAGCATCAGAATAGTGGAAAGATAAAGAAAGAAACTAGCATCACTTCTCTGGCTTGAATCTACTCTATTCAAATGATTTTGCTCTACCGATTGAGGAGAACAAGGAGAAGCTGACCTGACACTTGTGCTGACAGCCTGTTTACCACATCTGGCTCTCTGGTTAGCTAGCTTGCCAGCTGGTTAGCACAATGTCAACACAGCCCGATTTCCATTTATTGTCTCGTGGCCTGATTCGTTTAGGCTGAACTATGAATTATTTTACTATCATGGTGTAATCTAAGCCCACCGCAAGAATAATAGAGAGCACTGAAAAGACACAGGAGACATGCAGACTTGCTTAGTAGTAAGACCAATAAAAATATAGGTCCAGCAGGAAAAAACTGGACCACTGGAGCACCAGTCTCCTCATTACTGAATCATATTTAAATCCAAGGCTTGGACAGTACCTATACTCCTGCTGCTGCTGGTAGTCCTTGGCTTCTGTGGGATGGTGGGCCGGGCAGCCAGGGCAGGCTTAGCCCCCTGGGGCACCGGGGGTTTGGGGCTGACCAGTCCACCAGGGGATGTGGAGGAGGAGGTGGCCCGCAGACGAGGGGCCGTATCAGGCTTTGCCTCGCCACGGGGAGGAGTCTTATCTGGAGGACCGCTGGTCAGAGGGTCGGGCTTATTAACGGAGCCGCTGGGAGACCTGCTTTCTGTGGGCTGGGGCTTGGCTGTTCACAAGACACGAGGAGGCACACACACACACACACATACATAAAGGCATGAACACACACAAACATGTCACAGTAGATACTGCATAAATAAACCTGTTAGTACATAGGCTATGGAAGAGTATGTTCCAATTCAGTGCCTGAGGAAGCCTCTATAGACTGAAGTGAGGATGTATTGTATAATCATGTTTGCTGTTCCCTGGCCTCAGTACACATTGTCATCTTTGTTATGATTAGTATTCCCTTTGCATTAGAAGTGGTTTCCCCTTATCTATTTTTCTAGTGTATTTCATCTCAAGAGACTAGCCAGGGGGGAAAAAACAGGCTAAATAATAAAAAAATGACAAAAATAATCCTAACCGCTCACCTGTTGCATTGCTGTCAGGTCTGTCAGGGCTGGAAGACTGGAGGAGACAAAAAGAGACATGCTGGGTCACTTAGTGCATCAGTGCAGACAGGTGAAGAGTGTAATAATAGTCAGCATTCTCAAAAACACCAATTAATGCCAAACAATGTCAATGTTGATGTCTCCCTGTAATAAATGCAAGGCAGCATTTCAACAGAGGGGGGCACTGCTCTATTAAAAAAATCCTGAGGCTCAACTTCCGCACCCAAAGCTTGTATTCATAGTGTGCTGACTGTATAGCACAC
Source organism: Holocentrus rufus (assembly GCA_900302615.1). Taxonomy (NCBI): domain Eukaryota; kingdom Metazoa; phylum Chordata; class Actinopteri; order Holocentriformes; family Holocentridae; genus Holocentrus; species Holocentrus rufus. Next base: position 18,395 of record OMLF01020717.1, read on the forward strand.
CAACCCAGCCACACACACACACACACCTGGCAGCTAGCCAGAACAAGCAGATGGCAAGAGAAGCTTTATGGCCACTGATAGAAAGTCGGAAAAAACCCAGTCCTGCAAACACCATAAATGTATAACACTTCTGCTGGCTGGCTGGCTGGTGTTTTATGGGATATAAAACCTATGTTGTTGGAAGAAAAGTGGCACCCTTCCTATTCTCCTCTTCTGTGCTTTTGAGGAAATGAACAAGTGAAAGTAGAAACGAGGAGAGAGGAAAAGATTTATCGGGAGCAGGAACTGAGAGCACTTTTGGAGTGAGGCATTTTGAATAATTTAGGAATTTAAACTGGATGAAACATGCTCAGCATGTTCAGATGCGGCTGTGAGTTTTGACAGGAAATTTGCATATCAGTGTTCCCTTTCTCTCTTCTCTCTGTCTCCATTTGTCTGTGTCCCTTCCCTCTCTCCCTCTCCTCCTTTCACCTTCTCCTGAGAAAAGGGCTGTTTGTGTTCTTCTGCCGACAAGTTGACAGGCGCAATGACTGGCCAAATATATACCCAGAGTCTCAGCTGTGCGTGCGTAAATGTTTCTTATTTTGAGTCTCTCTCTCTCAGCTGGAATCTGCAGTCTGTGTGTGCTGAACAAAACAGTTTTGACAAGTGGAGATTAAACACCTATGGCGCTTTTCTCCACAACAAAAACTCCCTGGTGTTTATTTGAACAGACTAAGATTTTTCTATGTTTGTGAGTCTGGCACATTGTTGCTCATATCTACAAGGTTTTGATCTCTAATAAACAGACGTATTGATTAATAAATAGGAAATATTCCTGCCAATTTCTGTACTTTTCTGACATAGAAAAAGTTATTCTTACCATTATTCATTCATATAATCTCATATCAACTATTATAACACTCTATATGCTTGTCTCCATGAAAAAAATGAAATAAAATTAAAAAAAAATAAAATAAATAAATAAATAATCTTTTCACCGTGGCCCAAAATGAAACAGCCAGGCTTCTAATTATAAGTAAATGGGTGATCATGAAATCCCCCTCTAGCTAATATTTGTATTCTGATACTAATATTAATCGTAATGAAAATTAATTAATTTGCCACAAACCCCTGAGGTTGCTGGAGACTTATTTGTAAAACTTATTTGCAACACCAATTTGCATTTAGAATTAAAGCAAAAAAGCTCCCAAAAAGTAAAAAAAAAAAAAAAAAAACAAAAAAAAAAAAGCCGTTGTTAATCAGCGTGGAGACACATGACCTTTAGGGCATGTCATTATTTGCCATCGCTCCCTCTCTCTGCCATCCTTCCTGTGACTCCATGCTTCGTATTATCAAAGCCTGCACCTCACCTTGTGAGCTCGTCTCTCCTGCTTGGCCTTCATCTCTGCCAGGAGGCCGCTGCCCATCATCTGGAGGCCCGGGTAGCGCCTGCCGCCCTGCGGGCTGCCCCGGCCATCTGAACCCTCCCAGGGCTCGTCCATGGAGTCCGGAGTCCTCAGCTCCTCTGAGCGGTCTGAGCTGCTGCTGTAGTCTGTGGGCTGCGAGCGAATGGAGGCGTCTCTGCAGGGGAGATATCAGCAGCAACATTAAGTTAGAGACAAAATTCACTCACATTATAAACTTAAAGATAAATGG
>OMLF01020719.1:7958-20981 GCA_900302615.1 Holocentrus rufus
TTTCAACATTCATTCAAATTAGATTTTAATTAGGGTGAAGTTTATTGGACAAATGCACAAAGATCATAATTATACAGTCAGTGTCCTGGTGGATAGATCTGTATTTTGGGCTCAGTTCAGACTCTTGCTTGCTCAGAGGTTTATTGAAAACCACGGCCTGTTTGTCCATCAGCATGGCAGTAAGTCAGGCTGTGGAATTTTCCTTTTTATGTCTTTCTTCTGAGAAGTTACCTTTAAATATCTTGAACCTTTTAAATCAATTTAGGTTAGGAGGAGAGTATTGAATTTGCAGCACATTCTTGTGAGGTTCATTGTGTAAAAACATAATTACGATTTACATTTTTTCCTCCAAGAAATCTCAAACTGATGGGAGCACTAGACAAATTATGGAAGGGTGCAGATGAATTGGTTAAATTAATAGTTAGCAGAATCAACATCTTTTGGATTCACCTTGATCACATGCCTTGGCCACATGTTTACTGGTCACCAACTAATGATTTTTTTTTTTTTGGTGTTTTGTTTCCGTCGTCGTCCCCAGGTGAGGAAGCCAAGAACCCCATGCGTTCCATACCCGTGGGCATCGTGGCCTCGCTGCTGATCTGCTTCTTCGCCTACTTCGGCGTGTCTGCCGCTCTGACCCTGATGATGCCCTACTACCAGCTGGACACCCAGAGCCCCCTGCCCGAGGCCTTCAGCTACGTGGGCTGGGCCCCGGCCAGATACATAGTGGCCGTCGGCTCTCTGTGCGCCCTCTCCACCAGGTGAGCCAAAGGGGGGAAATGGTCCAAAAACACACCGCAGACCTATAAAATCCATAACCTTCTCTTAATAATAAATGAATAACCTAGGCTCGCAAATTTTAACGGTCGAACTTCTGACATTTCTTCTGACTCCGTTCTTGTAGAGGAGTTGGACTGGTTATATAATGCTCTACAGCGTTTATGTGCAGATATAAATTTCCTCTCTGCTGCTCCCTTCAGCCTCCTCGGCTCCATGTTCCCCATGCCCCGGGTCATCTACGCCATGGCAGAGGACGGCCTGCTGTTCCGAGCTCTGTCCAGGATGAACGATCGCACCAGGACCCCCCTCCTGGCCACCATCGCCTCTGGCATCGTTGCAGGTAGCCTCACCTCTTCTTTTTCTTCCCCATGTCCCTTTTTTTCTGTCTTTTATCTGCCCCATATCTTTTTACCCCCCCATGTTTATTCATTGGCTAGAGCAGGCAGGTTGTTCTTGCTGTGTCTGTGAGTCTGTCTGTTTTTTTTTTTTGTTGTTTTTAAGTTTGCCAGGGTCACAGCTCTGTCTGTTTTGCCGGGCAGCATCCCTCCGGCTCTCTGACAGGCTGTCTGTTCAGGATCAATAACACTTTACTCTTATGGCACTCTAGGAAAAGGTTACTCAAGAGGTTTTTTGGCTACATTTCGCATCCGAACATTAATTGTCAGCAGTAGAAGCTGTAAAAGCCTCGCTATTGTTCATCTCTTTGACTCAGAGATGTAGAAGTAAAATATAAACTTCTGCAAAACTAGAGTGAGTGACAATGATCTGTGCTCTGTCTTCACATTGTTTTTGGTTTCCTCCATAACAGCCCTGATGGCCTTCCTGTTTGACCTGGCGGCTCTGGTCGACCTCATGTCCATTGGAACCCTGCTGGCCTACTCACTGGTGGCCATCTGTGTCCTCATCCTCAGGTAAGCACCTTAAAGAAAAAAAAATCCAGCCTGAAACACATTAGCACTGTTTAAAACCTTGTATTGGCGATTTGCATTGGGTTTCTGCTGCTGTTTTTTGTTGTAGATATTGTGATTTTGTTATTTCATGGCTAACTGGCCAAAAGTTAATCCTCTGATATCACTGAGATATTCTCAGCATAGCTACAATGGTATTTAATTAAAAAACATCAATCTAAACAGGAGCAATAGGGCTTCTGTAGGAGCATTACAATCCTTTTTTGTTATTATCTTATTTAATTTAATTTTTGTGTTGAGTATTGTGTTGTAGTTCCATCTTTAATTTCCAAACTATTTAAGGAAACGCTGCATGTACCAACCTCTCACACCCTCCATCTTCTCTCTCTCCGCAGGTACCAGCCCGGCACCTTGACCTCGTCCAGCCAGACGGAGAAGCTGGTGGAGCTGGTGGGTGGGGAGAAGGTGGCCGTGAGCAGCGGGGACAGCGGCGACGAGTACGGCATGGAGACGGAGGACAGGCAGCTCCGGGAGAGCTTCACCTTCAAGCTGCTCTTCTGCCCCACCGGCAAGACACCGACGCAGACCTCCGGGAACATCGTCTACGCCACCACAGCCATTATCTGTGAGTAGAGGACTGGAGAGAGGAGGCTAAAAACACTTGCAGCGTGTGCCCCTGACTGTTTATATAATCTCTTCTTTTTTCTTTATCCTCCCGCCTTCCTTCTCTGCAGCGGTTTTCATCACTCTGCTGTGCGTGGTGCTGGCCAATTATCTCCCCCAGCTGTTGGACGGTCACCCGGTCGTTGTGCTGCTCTGCACCGTTTTGAGTTTACTCTGCGTCGTCTGCGTCATCATCATCTGGAGGCAGCCTGAGAGCAAAGAGGCGCTCACCTTCAAGGTATCCAGGCCCCCATTCACTCGTGATGCTGTGCGTTCAAACCTGCATCAACTTTGTCATATCATCTTGTTTTTCCTGTCAGTTACCTAATAATGGCGCCTTAAATGCCTGTATCTTGACTGTATCTTAAAGTCACAATGAAGAAGCATTTTGACAGGCTTTTGCTTCCTTAATTTGGTGAATTTCCTGTTTACACGGGTTGTTGGGGCGGGGCTTAATGTGGAGAGGCATGTTTTTGAAAATGTAGACTGAAGGAAGATCAACTAGGAAGCGAAAGGCAGTTTTATTTGTTTGTTTTTTTAATTGAAATTTTTGTTCACGCCTACTGGTTCAACATAAGCTAAGATAAGATAAGATAAGGGGTACCTTTTATCGACACATATGACACACCAGCAGTAATGTAACTGACATCAAAGAGCTTTCCATAAATCTCTAGATAACAAGATAAAATAAAATAATCTAAATCTAAAATCTATTATGTGCATTGAGAGTTGCAGTGCCGGAAGTGAAAACAGATACACTGTTTTCCAGGATGTAGAAATGATGGGGTTTTGGTAAATTCTTTGGGATTTATTGTTAAATTGTTGACTATTCTAGCTAGATAACAAGTTGAGAAAGGCATTTTTCATTTCATTGTGACTTTAAATAAGTGTCAGATTTAGGAATTCACTCCTTCCTCTCTCTCTCTCTTCTCAAGGTTCCTCTGCTTCCCTGGCTGCCTCTGTTCAGTGTGTTTGTCAACATCTACCTCATGATGCAGCTCGACCTGGCGACATGGTGCCGCTTCACAGTCTGGATGGCTATCGGTACGACAAGAAAAACACCGCTCATGCCAATTTTGATACTTCCCATGTCACTCTGTTCTGTAACTTTATCTTGCCCCTCTCTCTCTCTCTCTCTCTCTCTCTCCTCTGCAGGTTTCGCCATCTACTTTTTCTACGGTATCAGGAACAGCAGCGAGTCCGCCAGCAGCTCCTCCCCACGCAAATACGAGCCGGCGCTGCAGAGCAAGAGCCCGATTTACAGGGGCGCTCCTGACGACAGCGACGTCGAAGGGGGCAGCAGCCCCTGATACAGACTGACGCAGACCCGGGGGTGTTGCGGGAGCTGGACTTCACTGTGGCGGGCAGCTGCTGCAGCGTGGGCAGCCTGCAACACGGACCTGGGCTGACCGGGAGGGAGAGAGGCTAGAAAAACACCACACATCTTACCTCTGATTTTGGAGGCTGATTAACTTGATGGCTTAGACACTGTGACAGAGCTGGTTCTTGGCAAGCGTGTCTGTTTTTAATCTGTTTGCATTTGGCCTTAGCAGTAGAGTCTGGAGATAACTTACCTGCCTGTAACAAAATGCTTCGGCTGGACCTAACTAAGAACGAGTACTGTTAAAACTCTCGATGAATTCCCCTTTGTCTGTCCTTGATGTCGGTAGAAAAATGTTATCGGCTGTTTTGTCTTTTGCCTCGTCTCTGTTATCGCTGCACTGTGGCTGCGCGTGGAGCCATCTGGCCGCTCACAGTGAACACGAACTACTAGATTACTAAAGCATTGGCTCGAGCCAGTGAGTTTACCCGCGTCAAGACCAGAGGATCAATGAGCTAGACATCAAAACCTTCTGAAGGAGCAGGAGCCGCCGGGCCCCTCGTGGCAGAAACAAAGGCAATTGGTTTCCTTTTATAAATTGCTACATATTGACCATGTCTAGCTTATCGATCCTAGTTCAGTCGTACCAGCCTGTCTGTTTATGTGTCTGCTGTGCGTTTTTTCGTGTGTACACAGGGTAGCATTGTGGCTGTGAGGTTTACAATCTTAGTCAGAGCCTCAGTGCACTTAGGTCAATAGCACATGGTAGATGTTTAAGTAATGTATGCCATGTGGTTGTGTGTCTGAGCCTGCCGTATGTTTTTGCAGATCCGTTGATTTTGAAACACACTATCCCCCTCCTGGCCCGACCTTTTTTTTCTCAGAGCAGAGCCATGCAGTATCTGTTCGCAGTGAGTTACACGTCTGTTGTAGCTGCTGTAACTTGAAGTAATGTAACAGGATCGGTATTACAAAGTATGAAATGCCAGACAACCGATAATACACAAGTGACACATCGTCAGTAAGGATAATAGATGTTTTTGCATTAACTATGCCATTAAGATGGTATGAAATGACTCTATTAAATTACCCATGCTGCTTGTTTGTGTTCGATATGAAATAGTATTTGCAAATAATTCCTGGAGTTTCTTTTAACATAGCACCAGATAGATTTACGAAACTATACAAAATTTGCAGTTAGTCAGTGGCTGCTGTCGGGTGAAATCCGATTACCTCCGAAACTTTTGAGGACCGAAGACCACAGTCTTTGCTTTTAGCTTGATGATGAATTTATCTAGCGGGATTCAAAAAGGTTTGAACGGCCCAGAGGCCCTCAGCTGATGTTTTTAAATAGGAAAATCACCACAGTTAACACGGGTTTCACCCCAAAAAAACAGTTTGCTTTTCGGGTATTGAGTGTATTGGCCAACATGGTAAACAACATCCATTTGGCATCCCAAACAGGTTTAACACATTTTCAATAGTACTTGGGAATACCCGTTTTCCCGTATCTGTTTGGATAGAAGTTTTACCCAAAGAATAGACGTGAAGAGGTCAGTTTGGATGTTGCAGCAACATCTCGTGTAGTTTGTTACTTTATAATTTACAAGCACACACCTGAGTCGCTTCAAAACCTTTGCAGATGTGACGAGGTGCGATAGATAAAGCTCGTGGGCATCTTCGCCTTACCTGAGCGAGCGTTTTCAGCTGCGCTTGTGTAGTTCCTTTCTTTGTGCCTGTTACCTCGCGCGCAGAAAACATAAAAGGAGGTTCAGGAGACATTGAAAGCGAACGAATAAGGCATTTTTTCGAAATTGAACTGAAACAGCGGATTTCTACCTGACATCTGTTCAGCTGTCAGACCCACACCGGTGTCTTGGGTCTGTTTCTGTACAAGGGCCTGTTGTTTATCATCAGTAGTGCATCTTAAACTTTTTTGGGGGGGCGGGGGAGTTCTGTTGTGAAGAGACGTTGGTTTTTTCACAAAAGTTTTTGTTTAGTTTCCATTGAAACTTTTCCTTGGCAGCTTTGTCTGTTGAGCTCATCACTTTTTTCTTTTCTTTTACTGTTTTATTTACTCAATTCTATTAGAACTGTTAATATTTAAATGGACGTAGTGTTGAAGTTTTTCTTCTTTGTTCGGCCTTTTCATATTAATTTTAATCAATATTCTTTGTAGTTGTTGGACTTTATTATTAATGTATTTTAATTGTTACATGTACAGTTTTTTAGAGTGCTAATGATTTTGGTCCCCCTTTCTTGCTTATGTGTTTTTGTTTTTGTTTTGTTTCTGTTGCAAATCTCTTGTATCACCAAATGATTTAGCCTGGTTTGTTGTTATCCTGCCTGACCAAATGAACGTGTTTTTTTGGAAAGAGAGCTTTCCAGAACAGAACGACCACTAAAAGATGGTCTCTAATTTGTGTACATTTTTACCCCAACTTTCACTGGAGTCAATAGAATAATTTATGTTAATAGCTTATTTTTGTGATTTTTGCTCTAGTGAAGTGCTTTACTGTAGATTGTACAGTATTTGTGTATAACTGTATCTTTATTTGTATAATGCTGTAAATTATACAAATGCACACTTCGTTTTAAGTACAACCTTGAAGTATCATTTGCTAAGATATTTAAATTCCATTTGAAGGCATTTTGTTGGGCAGTGGATGTCTCTGGAATCTGAATTTGAAACCTTAGCCCCCTCCTCACTTGCTTTTCTTATAGATATGAAAGACGTAAAGCAATATCGAAGCATTTCTGCAAATGCTTAAATGAAATGTCCCTCAAGAGCTTGTAATAGCTATTCCTGCTAGGCAAACAAACCTCTGATATGACGTCAGAGCTTCACATATCTCCTTGAACCTTTTTGGAGAAGGGTGAAGAAGATGGAGAAGGGAGGTGGAGGTAGATTTGGATTCAGTGTTTTTTTTTTTTCTAGACGATGTGACTCCCATCTCAGAGAAACTGGTGCCTAAAAGAAACATCCCTTTGCCTCAGAAAGGCACCGGGGCTGCTCCAACATGCGACTTGAGTCAAGTTGTATCTTAAGTCGCTCCAAATCCTCACTGAGCCGGCAGTGCTGGCTGGGTGGAGGGGGGGGATGTTGCACTTGGGACACGGCGTTTGTGACGATGAATCCGCCACAGATGAGTATTTCAAAGGAATTGTGATGCGACTGTGACTCAGGTCTGACAGCGAGCTCTTTATACCCAGCCCTTGTGCCTTTTGAAAATCAATACTATCATCTCCCCTCTGTGCTTAATAACAGCAATGTTCAATCTATTTTTGTCTCTTTTCCGTTTTATATCCTGTAAATATAGCTGTCATGTATAAAACAAGCTGTATTTTCAATGTTGTCTTTTTTTTTCTTTTTTTTTAATAAAACTGATTCATGCTTGTAACAGATTGAAAGCCTTGGTGTGTGTGACGTGGTTTTTCCTGTTTGAAAGTAGACTGAACAACGTGTCCCAGTATGAGTTGAATGCCACTGGCTGATGAAGCCTCCCTAACCAGTTTCAATGAGTCACCAGTGACTCACTTAACCACCTTTTGTGTAATTACGAAGCTTACAAAATGGCACAGTCTAGCTTAAACTGACTTTGCCAACTCTCACACTTTTGATTGAAATCTTACAGGAGGATTGCATCAGAATTTAATTCATTTGTTACTGCATAAAACCTACAAGACAAGCCTGTAACGTTCTTTAACAAGTTTAAAATCTTACTCTAATGACTGTCTGCGTGTAATTATGGTAATTATGTATTTGCATTACATCTCTGCCACGCTATCTAAAATATGAATATGAAATTAGCTGTAGAAAGAAAAGCTCTCTTCTTATGGTTTCATGACATTAAGGCTAAAGCTAGTAAGGCAATAATAAATAAATAAAGTCATTATTTGACAGACAAATAATTACCTGACATTGATTTCCTTATTTCCATGCTGAAGCTGCCCTCTAGTGGTTGAACACAGCATTGAAATAACCTGATGCGGCCATGACAGGTTATTACCAATTACCCACATATGAACTAAGAGAACAGTGTACTTCCAGGCTTTGCACAAGACAAATCTTTATTAATGTTTCCAAGCATTTATTATTAATGACACTTGTGCTATAATCATCCTGGAGTCACAACAGCTGCAAACAGTCACCTTTGACAGGATGTTTGGTTCCAAATAGATTGTTATTGTCCATATATTTACTGTAATACTACAGTTCATATATTTACCGGAGAAACACACAGTATTTGTCTATTAATAAGGAATGGACACTAGACCTCACTGTGTGTGCTTAGGCTTCTTTCCTCCAAAGGCACTCAAGAGAGACACATCCATTGCACAATTTAATTCAAACTGACTGGTAATTCATTAAAAACTCAAGTTCAGCATTCTTTCCATCTGTTCTTAACAAATTCACCAAGTGATTCAGTAAGTAGGTGCGAAGTATTCCCAATTGTGTTCAATATAAACACCACTAATTTCAGAATTCAAATGGAAAGCTCTGTAATTGTTCTGGGGTTAACATAATTATCATCTTGCATATAATTTTGTGCAATACCAAAGATATAGTTGCATATCTTTAGGTGACAAATTGGACAATTCATTCATTCTGCTCTTTCAGTGATGAAATTCCAGGTATTGAGTGGAATGCCTATTTACATTATATCAAAAATACAAAGATTTTTCTGTCTTTGGAAAAATTGGAGTCAAATGTAGACATGCATCAGATTATACTGTAAGTAGGAACATGGTTGAATCAATAAATGGAATAGTAGGCATTGGTGTGAGGAGAGATTATGACCTTAGGCTGTCATGTAAAATTTAAGACCAGGGTCCATATCTTAAGAACACAGCCTCGGGCTGTTTTCCAAAAGGCTTTGAGAATATACCTTAGTGGTTCTCGCCAGCAAAAGTAAACCAACACAGTATAGGTACATACAACAACATTTATAAAAACCCCTACTATGATCTATCGGTAATGGCTATCAATAAATCAGCTACAGTAGCTTTTCCTTTCGGTGAATGTACGGTCAGTTATAAGAATCACCGATGCAGAAGAAAACAAATGTAACATAGAGCATTTTCACAGTGCGCACCCCTTCTCAACCAGTCAAATAAACAAACACGAGAAAGTCAGTATCTCAAGCTTTGGTTCAGTTTGTGATCGAGATTCACACTCATTACTCTCCCCGCTCTGGTCCTCCAAGAGCCTTTATTTATCAAGCCACTTGAAATTGCGGGTCTGATCTACAGTCACTGATGACAGCTTGGCTGCCTCGTTAATCTCTCCCACTGGAAACAGGCTACACAAGTGATAAGGATACAGTAGACTGAGATATTATGCGTGTAATGGCAGAGGCATGGCTCGATCTTGGCGCCACCAATTTGGACATAAATTAAATCACGTTGATACATGAGCATTGATCTTACTACGCTACGACGACGTCGATTTTGAGAGATGTACGCCAACTAGGAACAGCATTAATGGCAACTGGAGTATAACTGTACAGGTCTGCAAAGGCCAAATGGAGTAAAAGCAGAAGTGATGGTATCAGAGACAGAGATTGCACGCAACCGTTTGTTTGTAGGCTACTGTTTGCTTCCCAACACATCCTTGGGGTTTCGCATGAGGGGGCCATGACAGTACTGTGGTTCTGCTGTGGAGGAAACTCTGGCGGGGCTTGGTACAACCGTCACCCACACACACATGCACATACACACACACACACACCTGCACACCAGCAGAACAGTGAGGGAGAGGGTTTGGACATCAGGGCCGTTGTGCCTTCATTTCCTCTGGTTAACCATGCCTTGTGCTTCTGCCCCTGGTAGAAATGTCTAGAAAGTGCCCCAAGTCTAGATAGTGCCACAAACAAGGCCCCCCAAACTCTCAGCTTCTTCGTATAGCAAACAAACTCTTACAAACAGGACTAAATATCTACTCTGGTCATTAGATCAGCTCAGCAGGCTAACAATGTACGTCTGATAGAACTGGGTTTTGAGTGCAGCTACGGCGTCATAAGAAAGCCTCATTACTTCCTGCATTCCGAGTTCCCTGAAATATTACCACCCGTCACCCCGCTCGCCACGGCCCCGCAGCCCAGCACATCAGCAGAAGCACTGCCGGTCGCGCTTGGTGACCTCCTCGGAGGAGTGGACGGTGTTGGGGACAAAGCCGCTCTTCACGCCCTCCCAGCCCTCCTGGACTTTGATGTCACCGCTCCGCACCAGCTCGAAGATTTCTCGTGTCAGGTCCACAAACGCCTGGAGAGGAACCGGAAATGAAATCAGACATTGAAACTGCATTGTTTTCAATTTGAATTTGGCAAAAGGTGTTCACGTTGTCTTGGTTTCAAAAGTACTTTAAGGTGCTATGTGTATATATCATTGTCAAATTAAGTGATACTTATAATCACCAGTGGTATTGTTAATGCAGGGGGTTCTCAAAATGAAGACCACATTTCCCATAAACCCTACTGCTTCCTTTGGCAGACATGTTGTTGCTGCTTGTCCCTACTCCACCTCCTTTGTAATAAACATATGTGTCTTTCATTGATTTTCATTTGTTCCAGCATCTGCCATTGCAAGAAACTCAGACAATTTTCCTGGTTTGTGCCATAAATCAATGCAGCACATTTCCTACAAAATCCAACCTGGTGGCATGGTAATATGAAATGAAGTGTAGATGCTGGTAGACACTGCCAATCTTCTCAGTGATGGTCATATTTGTTTACAGTAAATAAACTTATGTCATGGTAATAATTCATGTTCAATAATAATTGAACTACTGCATATAGACATTTAATCAATCAAAGGTTGCTTTAAGAAAAGATAAAACAGCAAATAATAACATTGTGATGTCCCTCGCTATGCAGAAAATAAAACCTCAAAGTTTGCAATATATTGTGTTTGTCAGCAGTTTCATTTAAGACAAATTAAGAGAATCCCCTGTTTGTGGAGAGAGTTGGGGACAAAGCTGACCACACAACACAAGCACAGGTGATACGCATGTGCAGGAAACCTCTTTGACACAGACTGCCTTGAACAGAGACCACATTGTCACCTTCTCCACGTTGATAGCATCTCGTGCCGAGGTCTCCACGTAGCGCATCCCAAAGGCCCCGGCGAGTTTCTCTGCCTCCTGCTGGGTCACCTGCCGCTGCGCTTCCAGGTCACACTTGTGGCCGACCAACAGGAAGATGATGCTGTGCGGCTGGACGTGGCTCTGAGCCTCCTCCAGCCAGTTGTGGACGTTCTGGAACGAACGGCGGTTGGTGATGTCAAAGAGCAGAAGCCCGCCAACTGAGTTGCGGTAGTAGGCCCTGGTGATAGACCTGGAGGAGGGGAGGACGGATAGAGTAAGACCAGTACCGACAGATGATAGATTAGATGCTCAACAAAGGAGGATGGCGCTACGAGCAAGCAACCGGTGTTGCCAAGACATCTCATCCAAAAAGCTTCATTCTCAAGCCAATGAAAGCACACGATGGAGAAGTGCTGTTATAATTACTGTGCTTTGCATTGGAATAAAACCTCTTTACTAGGCGTTTCTGTTGAAGCTTTGCTCTAAATAACTGAGCTTGTCTCTATTGTGAAAATGTGACTTCACTGTTTGCCTTAATTACAAGCCACTGTAAGCTGTACTGGAGAGCAGACCTGTCGGTGCAATTCCTTGGTCGCCGATAGAGGTTGGCAATGGTCATAGATTACTTGATGCCCTTTTAAAGAGAGACAGACTGCTCGTGTTGAGTGCAAGAGATGGTCAACAAGATTGGGGTGGGATGTCCTGATGACAGATGGGGGACATAAAGTGGTGTATAAGGGAAAGGGAGGCTGGGGAAGAAGTGGGGAATGAAGAAGAGCAAGAAATGGCTCCCTGTAGATCACCTGGTAGAGAGTGTAGTACCACTTATTGTTGTTGCAGCAGCCTGGGCTCAATTCCAGCCCAGGCCCTTCCCTGCATGCCATCCCCCTTCTCTCTTCCCCATCTTTTCTGGCTATCTCTGCTTTCACTCTCTAATAAAGCAAAAAATAATCTTACAAAAAGAAAGAAATGGCTGTTGGGGTTAAGGTAGTTGGCGCTGGTCACAGACATGGAGGGGAAAGAGAATGGAGGGAAAGGATAGCTTAGAAACTTTGGATGAGCAGCACAGAGCTGACAGAGATTTGATAGTTGGTTTTGGGTGGATACGTGGATTGAAGGAGGGAGGGAGGACAGGAAAGGTAGGAAACCATCCAATTTTACAGCAGTGGTCCCCGATGAGAGGGAATGTTTGGTATAAAGAAAAATGGGGATACAGCTAGAAATTATGATGGATAGAGAGAAAAAGGCAAACAAGAGTAGAGGAGAGGAAAAGTGGAAATGAGAGAGGCATCAGATGAAGCTGGTGACTAAATCAGCCAGCTACTGACTGAATCATTGCAGCACGTTTGACAACGCCTTAAAACCAAGAAACAATGGAAGTGATGTTCTTCGCAGACCTGAACCTCTCCTGTCCTGCAGTGTCCCAGATCTGGAGTTTGATCCTCTTCCCCGGCTCGATCTCCACCAGGCGGGAGAAGAAGTCCACCCCCACAGTGGGGTCTGACACCTGGGCAAAGCGGCCCTCGGTGAACCTCCGGATCAGACAGGACTTGCCAACGGTGGAGTCTCCGATGACGATCAGACGGAACTGGTAAAGCCATATTGTCTCCATGTCTCACCCAGGCTGTGATAAAATAAAATCACAACTACTGATCTCCAACATGTCAGATTTCTGAATCAATCACATACTCTCTCACTCACTCTTTCCAGAAAATGAAATGAATGTTTTTTCCCATTCTTATATCCCTTATATCCCTTTATGTTGTAAGTCTGATATCGTATAATGGACTTTGCATGAATTCTGTGCTAAAATTGCAATTTACAATTTATGTGGTGTATTGAAGATGTTTAGCTGATACATTTTTTTAGAGAAACTAAATAAAAAAAGTGTACTTGAACTATCATGTAAATAAACATTAAGCCATTTTTCACATGAAATGAATTTCAAAAACCTTGATTTTTTAACAAAATGTTTCTGTTGCACACATCTGGCTTGTCATGAAATTTTGGTTGGTAATTTGCTTCACCAAAATAAAACAAAATATGAATGAGAAAAAATGGAACTACAGCATGAACTAAACACACCTTAGCCCTCCATAAACAATAAAGTGCCAACAAAAATGACACCAGGGGAAAATGCGGATTTAACATCAGTGTGTATTTAATCCTGTAGACTGCGCTCTTAATTTGGATAACACTCTGATAAAAGCTGCTATCCTGAAGTGAGAATAATAGACCTAATGTCGGTGTGATTTACAGTTGGATTA
>OMLF01020719.1:21001-42046 GCA_900302615.1 Holocentrus rufus
AGGGAGGGGGGGTGAGGCCACTCCTCTCCAACTCAATAAACATTGGCGTAGTCAGCCCCCATGTGGATAGTAGACTGGTTGTTGTACGGCAATAAGACCTAACAAGGCCCGAAAACCTCGTTAAACCCAACCAAAAACATGCTTGGTGGAAAGATATCTGCTAAACATTATTGCCATCGATATTTGACATCGCCAGCGCGTCCTTATAACCTCCAAACGATTAGCCAAAAAAGAAATCCAACAAACTTCACAATAATGAGCCAATTGTTTCCATCCTTAAAGGCCCAACCCGCACTTAATACCACAATGGACATTCTTTAAACGCTCGTGATTGACAATTAGTAACAAGTGATACAAAATCATTAATTGATCACTTACCTTGAGGTCTAAGTGCTCAGTGACTGGAAAAGGCAAACCCCATGATAGTAATTTTCTTTATAAATATTTACCAGACAACAGTTGTTGTGTTGTTGCTTACAGAAATAATCCGCCAAACAGGCCTCGTCCTAATTATTACCGACACTGTTTGATCTGTTCTGTGGGTCGCGTGAGCCTGTTGAGCGCATAAAACGAGACCATCCGAGCTCGACTTGGTGCTGGTTAATTTTTATAGGAGTGTTGATATTTGCGCGAGGATCCGCTGATGAAATGGCAGCGGCAGGACACAACAGCAGCATCACACATCTCCTGACTCGGCCGCCCTCATCAGCACCATTACCGTAACTGCAGACACAGCAGCTCAACACAATTGTTTTTGATGCATTCAAATGCTGTTAGGATAAAAGCTACTGATGGTTAAAGAAGTTAATTTTATTATTTTGATGTTCTTGTTTGGTTTTCCAGTATATGTAAGTAATTGGTAGCCCAATACTATTAGTACATGTTTTACTTTCACTGTTAAACCATTTTTTTTATATAAATCAATGTGAATAAAGCCACTGAAAAACTACTTTTGAAGGTTTTCACCATAGACATAAAACTAGTTCTACATCTATGATTTTCACTCCCAACTTTTAGAATTTACCAGGCGTTATTTTATACGCAGGTGTCATAAGCGAGAGTGAGTGCCATTTTCATAGCATATCTCAGTTTTTAACTAAATTATTCGGTCATGCGCTCGAGAGAAAAAAATCACTTTGATGCACGACAACTCGGAAGTTGTCGTACAACACTTGAAGGCAGCATTCAATTGCAACTTTATATGGATTTGCGCGCAGGAGAGACAGCCGTGCGGCGGGGTTGGCGGCGGTTGTGGGCGGACAAATTGGACAGAAGTAAACGAAAAGATTGTCAGGGCTGGTGTGTGTTAATATGTGGGAAGAGGACCGCAGTGACAGCAGGCGTCCGGGACCGCTCTCCTCGGATCTTATTGATTATGGCTTGGATTACCAATAGGAAGAACCGTTTTGCTCAGTGAGTTGGATGGAAAGAATTGAAGGATAATAACTTCAGGTTTTGTAATCGTGGGATTTTTTTTAATAAATAGGCTTCCGAATACCACATGAGGACAGCTTTTGAATCTAGCCTGTAAGTGAAAAAGAGACCTTATCAGCAGTAAAAGTGAAAGTAAAAGCAGCATGTGAGAAGACCTTAAACAAAATCAATATTCCTATCGAGTTTTAAAGTATGTCTGGTGCTCCATGAACCTGACCTTAATACTCTTTAATGGGATTTTATTATTCCTAAGGCCCTTGTCGCCTATCACTACATTATTCCCACACTATTCTTATAGGATAAGGATCCTTCTAAAAGTTATTAGAAGGGCGTTATTTTCTAAGGGCAGGACTTTTCCCCAGCTCCAACCATCATGCAGCAGGAGCACTTGTTCAAAGTCCTGGTCATCGGGGACTTGGGAGTCGGTAAAACGTCCATCATCAAGCGCTACGTCCACCAGATCTTCTCCCAGCATTACCGCGCCACCATCGGGGTGGACTTCGCTCTGAAGGTGCTGCAGTGGGACGATGACACCGTGGTCCGGCTGCAGCTGTGGGACATAGCTGGTTGGTCAGACTAATGTTGTTTCACAGCCTTTATCCTGTAAAGTCATACGGGCTGCAGCTGCTGTCAGTGTTAAAACTGCAATAGCAAACCCGCTTTGAGCTACTTACAGTTGTGTGGACTTTGTATGAAAATGCAGAACTGGAAGGGACAGGATTTTCCCTTTTTTACCCTGTGTGTGTGTGTGTGTGTGTGTGTGTGTGTGTGTCTACATTTGGGATCACTGGAAACAAAAAGCTTTTGTTTAACCACATGAGCCAAACCTGAGTTCTCAGCCACTTCACGAAATAGGCTTACCTAATGGGCATTGTGAGAACAATTTAATAGTTGGAAGTGTATGTCTAAAGCTCCATAAACATAAAGTAGTAGATGGTTTGGCAGGGATGTGGATCCTGTAGTGGATGCCTGGGTCCCACCCTGCCTTTTGGTGCCTGGTTGAGGAATGTGGATCTTGTTGCTGGCTGAGACTCAGCTGGTCCCATGCTCATAATATCAGTCACATGAGGATGGCTACCGTAGATTAACCCCTATCCACACACACATACACACACACACACACACACACACATACACACACACCCCTGTGTGTCATTAATAAACCCACTGTGAGCTACTTACAATTACACGGCCATTTAAAGTGTGTGTGTCCCTTCAGACTATACTGTATGTGTGTCTGATGGCTTCTTTCCAATCTGTCCACCCGTCCCAGGACAGGAGCGGTACGGGAACATGACTCGGGTCTATTACCGGGAGGCTGTGGGGGCGCTGGTGGTGTTTGACGTGACGAGGGCCTCCACGTTTGATGCTGTACTGAAGTGGAAGGATGATCTGGACACCAAGGTCAGACGATGGCTCTGGGTTCCTGTTGCCACTATTTTAAGTCTGATAGCGGCTTTTTAGCCCAATTTCAACCCACCTCTGGTCAATTTGTCTGAGGAGGGACATATAAACTAAGATGTGATTCATGTACATGCAACATCTGAACCTCTCTCACAATCTTTGATACATCTCGTCCCTTCTCTCTCTCCTGTATTTCATGCTTCTCTCTGCCCTACAGAGTCTGATAAGCATATAAATTCAATGTGTTTAATGGTAAAACGGTATCTTCATAATGATATGCTAGTTCTGATTCATACTGTACTGTATTCATACTCAATTCACAAAAGGTCATACAAAATTCACCATATTATCATTTGTAATTATTAGTATGAATTTGATTTGAGAACAAGTTAAAAGTATTAATTAAACACTAATTAAATAAATCCTATTAAATATTCTTAATTAAACGCTAGTGCATCTTTAAGATGCACTAAGATGCTCTTTATGATGTACTGTCATTTTAATAACTCCAAATGGCAACTAGATTGTAAAACTTGATCTTCAATACTGAGAAATCCTGCAACATGACATCTATGACATTTACTATGTTTATACTAAAGGATGAGAGAGACGAGTGATATAATGACCCCTTCTTTGCTTGAATGGAGCGCTCACTCACCAATATTTAAGAGACATTTTGAATTTTTCTTTTAAATCTTAAATCGTCACGTTGTGTGGGTAGAGAAGAGTGAATACCTGATGGCAAAGTTTATTTTGGGAAAATAGAGCGACTTTACAGGTTATCTTGATTATTGTGGCTTTAAATGGTTTCAAGTGGCTTGATGTTTTTTTTTTCTATGTTTTTTATCTTTTATCTTTCAGCCTCTGTCCCCTTTCCCTCAGATGTTTTTTTGCCACTTGCCAGGCCGCCATTATAAATCAGTATTTGTTCTTAATGGCTTGCCTGGTTAAATAAATGAATAAATAAATAATCTACTCAGAAAAATAAGCCTATTTTATGTGATATTAGAGTCAGTGGGACCATGCTCAGAAAAATATATTAGTGATACAAATCTTTAATAGTACAATTCACACAAGCAATCATGGGCACAAACACAACTTGACTCGATGAATTTCCACGTGGTGGTTGAATGCTTTCGAGTCTGAGTCTGTATCTCCCCTGTAACTTGTTTGCTCTCTCTCTCCTAGGTGACTGTGAACCATGGGAAGCCACTTCCAGCTGTATTGTTGGCCAACAAGTCGGACCAAGCGGCCGTCCAGCAGCCCAAACTAGACTCTTTCTGCAAGGAGAATGGCTTTGTCGGCTGGTTCGAGACCTCGGCCAAAGTACGAGAGGGGAGAGGCAGGACACATGACTTTCGAAAAAGGCAGTCATTGTGCTGTGAAAGAGACAAACCCAGGGGAAATATATCTAATGAAAGAGTTGGGACGTAGTAACATTTTGGGACGAATCCTTTATACCTTTTATTCTCAAACTTTGGGTCAGGAAAGTGAAAGAAGACATGTCAGATGCATTCTTTTTGGATTCTGCAGTCACACATATTCAACATTTATAGTGGACTAAGACAATGGCTGCTACAGGAATAACCGCTGTATGGCATTGTGACACAGACACTATTTATCCATGCATAAGAGGTTAAGAAAAGACTTGCTGAGCTGTCAAGAGACAACTAGTGGAATGACTGCAGTCTGGTGTGAAATATCCTGTTTTTTTCCCCCCTCTCATTCACAGCCTCACCGACTGTCTAATGAGTTACACACCAGGGTGCAAGTCAGAGATAGCAGTTAGCGAACAAATAGGCTGACCCGCTCAGCCAACGGGTCAAACTGATTAAGACAAGAAGAATTACTTTTTTTTTTTTAACAGGATGTGACATCCTGACTTCTCATCATTTCGGTATGCAGTGCCAAAGTGAAAAGGGAAATAGTCAATGAAGGAAGATACCTGAGTGTTTGACCTGGTGTCTCTGTGCCCTTCTGGACTTGATAAAAGATACAATAGGCAATTTTTTGGATGTTTGGTGGCTCGTAAAGGCAGTTTAGAGGTAGTTTTTTTTAAAACATTTACTTTTATTAACCGGAAATCACGTGATGTCAGTGAACTGCACACAGGATGCTCATGTTTGTTAAGTTTGGTTTGTGAGACCAAAGGGACAAGATAGGCAAAAGATGAAGCGTTAATAAGTCCAGCCTTTCCTGGACTTGCAGGTCTTAAACAGAGTTTGGTCAAGAATACTTTATGTCCCTGGGTGAAATGTGCGCACACATAAATCCAAAGTAATGACCTTGAACTGTTGTGTGTTTGGCTGCTGAGAGGAAAGTTATAATTTCATAGCGTTTGGTGTTTGTCCTTGCTTACATGCACAGATGTGTGGGGATGTATTCAGTTATTGATGACAGAATTTATATTTAGCAGCAGTATTTACTGCTAACATATTACGGCTTACTATCTTAAGCTATTATTCCTTATTTATGGTCAAAGCTTTCAGTTCCAAATAGATAGTGTTCCCGATGGGCTGCAGCGGTGGTCCAGCTAAAGTGTGCTTGCCTAGTCTTGTTTATTTTGCTCTTAAGTTTTCATTTGTCACTTCCTGTGGGTAGAGAAGTCTACACACCCGACACCAGAATTTCAAAATAAGGCAAATCTACAGGGTCTCCATTAGTGGGGATTGGATGTTCATCACTATTGCATCCTTGCTTTGGTAATGAGGCTGAAAAAGAGGCTTTATTTTTAAATAAAACCCATCCCTGGTGCAGCTTTAATATCTCAAATCATCATTATCCATATTAGGCACCAAAACAAGCCAGTGTATAATGTGAATGAGTGGTAGACCTTGTAATACATTTAGAAAAAAAAAAATAGGAATAGCATATATTGATGTGTACATTTGCTTTCAAGCCATAAAGTATGCAAAGGGGCGTGTTTACAGCTTAAAATATGCATAATTTCCCTGTACATATATGCCTTTTTGTTTCCTCAGGAGAACACAAACATCGAGGAGGCAGCACGGTGCCTGGTAGAGCACATCCTGGCCAACGAAGAGAGCACAGTGACGGATGGTGACCCCGACTCCTTGGTCCTGTCAGGATACAATAACAACAACAAGGATCACCCCGGCTGCAGGTCGTGTGTGAAGTCCTGACTCCTGGCCCGGCGCAGACAACCAGGAGGCGAACAGCTGTGAGGCCACGGCTACAGAGCTGACTTTGGCTCAGGGATTAGTGAAGGAAATGTAAAACAGCTTAGCTACTCCCCAAACCTTCAGAGGCTACATCCACACCACAGGCCCTCATGTTTAATTCAGAAGTGTTGCTCATTTCTGAAAATTTTTGCATTATTATTTATATCTATTCGAGGATGCAGCCCATGTCTGATACCAGTATGAACTGACTGATGTTGGACAGACATGCATGTGCAGGGTAACAGTGACAAAAGACGTCATGTCCCTTTTTTTTGTAGCCAAGGTTTCTCCCATTTTGGTATGTGCCTTCACGTTTTGACTGAATTTCTACATCTCTAAAGTGAGGTTTTTCTTCTGATATTTTCTGTAACAGTTGAGGAATAATTTGCACTTTTAAATTATATTAAGGACTTCCCTGCAAATTATCCATAAATGTCAGTTGGTGGTAAAAGACGCAGATGAACGCATTAAAAAGATGGAGATTTCATTTTGGAATGAAGCTCTTCATTGTAGCACACTACCTGATTGTTGGCTCCATCATCAGTATAAAGCATTTTCCTAAATCCTAAATTCAGTTTCTCAGCAGCTGAAAAACCTTAGTGGAAAATGTTCCTGTACAATATGTGATGCTTCTCTGTACAACAACAACCAGAGTGCTGCCTTTGCTGATTCCGCCTGAAGTCTTGTTTGAAATTCTGTGTTTTGAAATTAACCACCTGCTTTATTTGACTCCATACTCTTTGATGTATAACATCTAGGCAATGCAGTACTTTTTACTCACATTCTGTACAGACCGCACTGTATGCAAAACTGCAATAAAAATGGGCTTTGTGGTCCTTTTTCTCAATCATGCATGCATATACTGCTTCTGTATTTACAACTTATAGGGTCTTATCCAGGGGCAGAGGGCATGTCATCTCCATCATATCCTCAAGATATACTGCTTGTCCTTATGAAAAAGAACTAACCTATGCAGGAAAATCTACAGTTATTATAATAAAATATGAGCAGCATTAAGTGTGGGAGGATTACAGTTAATCTGATACCATAAAAACGCCATTAATTATGAGAAAATCACTATAAACTCACTATCGGGTACCACAGGCATGGTATTAACCCTTATAGTAATGTAGATAGTAGTGATGTTATGTAAAAACACCATTAAACCATGATGATGTGACTATAACCTCACTATTGAGCACTAGAGGCACTACAAGTCCATAAAGGTGCATTATAGGAATGTGCTTGTGATTTATACTGGGCTGTACTATGAATCAGAGCCAAAGCATCAGAAAGGCAAAACATGTTACTGGCCTGTGTGCATTGATGGGCGCTCTATAGAGTGTTATACCCATGGATTTACCTTCCTATGTGTCTACATTTCATTGGATAGCGGGCAATTAAGGCGAGTTTGAACATCAAACGGCCTCTATCCACTGAGGTGATGAAACAGCTGATGCCTTGCCTTGAAACCCACGGCAGCCTTCTGCTTTAAGATGCCCTCCCCGGACCCAAACGATGGCCCAATCGCCCTCCTTTCTTAGTCACCTGATTCATGTACTGCCATTTTACACACAAGTTTGAGTGACAAAATATCGGAATTGGCCTATCGGCAACCCTAACACAGAAATACACCGTTTTATAAGAAGATTAAAAGACTTAGGAGAAAATCAAATAGAGCCAGGGTGCTGTATGGATCAACGAGGGCTTTGCAGTCGGAGCTCTGCATAGATTCAAGGGGGGACTGAGTGGAAAAGAAGAAGAAGAGGGGAAAATAAGAGGACAATGCTCTTTTTTTTATCGTCTTTGAATTTGAGTCTTCAATCAGAGTGAATGTGGCGTAGAGGTAATAATAATCACCGGTAGTCTTCAGGTAATTGTCGTCGTTTCGGATTCAGCCCTCGTAGTAGCGCATCCATCGGCGCCCCAGCCGGCATCTCACCCTTGGCAGGCTATTTCAGGGATACATTACATTACAGCCTACTGTACATTGTCTTATTATTATACTGAGCTGCTTTTGCTGCGGGGTGCTTTGATATACGCATAGATTTTCTTCATTTATTTTTATTTTTATTTTATGAATCGCCATTTCTTGGTGCGGGGTCATCCTGATGCCTTCGACTGAATATTAAATGGTTCCCTGGATGTGACCGTCTTATATTTTATTTGGCTGCCGTATGAATTCTCTCATCGGATCCACGTCGGTGTACGCTCTCCTCTTCAGACGGGCGATTTGTGCAGAGGGCACCCTCCCTGTCGCTAAAGACATTTTGATCATCCCCGGTTTCCCCCCCTCGACCACTCCGCCTGCCTCCTCTGTAATATGTCGGGACAGTCTTTGACGGACCGGATCGCCGCCGCTCAGCACAGCATGACCGGGTCTGCCATCAGCAAAGCCGTCTGCAAGGCCACGACGCATGAAGTCAGCGGACCCAAGAAGAAACACCTTGACTGTAGGTTAAGCATACCATCACTGGCTACTGTAGCGTAGGCAGGCATGCATCAGGCGGCCAGCAACAAAAAGCTTCCCTCACAAAGGATAGGTCGTAAACAAGAATGCATCTAATCTTTATTTTTTTTAATTTTCCACCAGGCCCGATTGGTTGTAGCCTCCTTAATTGCCATCATTACATTCCCTCAGATTACAGTGTGATTCACGCTGCAAAGCATAGCCTACATCTGGCCATTACGGCAATCATTACCAGGGACCTCAAATGTAATATGGGTGTTTACAAGGCGACAGAGAAATAGCCAGCTATCTGTGCATGTCATTCAGGGGAAATGGGCCACTCAGGTAGGTTAATCATATTGCAACCATCAGCTTTACAGTGTAGGCCTATCCATTATTAACGCCACTATCAGCAGCAGTATTACCCTCTGGAGAGTAGATACTTCTGTACGGAATGTGCGTTTTCTCCGGGTAGCATCACCATTTCCATATCCTCATTTTTATTTTAATTTTTAATTTTCTCTGTACTGTTCTTCGCGGATAAAATCATTCATCTACCATCGGCTCATCTATCATCTATTGCTTTATTTTAATTTCTAAACGTGTCAGTCAGTCCTGAGGTGCTGGAGGACTAGAGTGTGAGTACATTGGTGTGTGTAGCAAGGCTGCTGAGTGCTACATGGGGCATTGGGCACAGCAGTGTTGGTGTCAGTATAGGTTTTTTATCTCCACATTCTGCTAATTACCTGTGTGTGGAAACAAGAAACTGCAGCAATTACATATGGAGAGGAAGAGAAAAGGGAGAGGATTCCTCCCATGCAGATTTAACTAGTGATTATTAGGTTAGGTGGCTTTTCTACTTCACCATAATTACTTGACATGATCAATAGAGAGCACGGGTAATCAATGGAACTGCCAGTCAGGCACAGAGGCAGTCAGTCCAGCGGTTAGAAGCGACAGACAGACCGTCAAACTGCGAGGTGGCTTATCAGGGAAGACAGGGGCTAAGTCAGTTTTCCAGAAACAACTAGGCAGTTAGCCAACCAGCCTGCCAGTCAGTCCCTCCACCAAGCAAGCCAGCCAGGCAGCCAGCAAGTTTGGCAGCGGATTAGTCAGTCATGTCCAGAGCAGGGGTGCTGCTGGGAATTCTGGGCTCCCTGACAAGATGTGTCACAGGGCCCCCCAACCCAATACATCTAAATTAGCTCCGTACCACCTCGTCCCTCCTGGAAGGCCACTGAAGTGCTGGCCCTCCTGACAGCAGCCCTGCTCCAGCTCCCCGTAAAATGTCTTTGCTCCGACAGAAGAAACACCCAGTGGGGGGCTCAGAGAAGGTTCAGAGTGAGTTATTTTACAACCAGAGCCCCTTTGTGACTGTTTGATTTTAAGGGAGACTACCTATCACTGCTATGATTCCATATAAATCTCTTCATCTTAACAGTCACCACCGCTAGCAGAGCTGATTATCTAGCTTCGTTGTGGCCCGGCTAATCAGCAGCATTAGTGCGGACCACTAGGTATTGATGCAGCCGTTGTAAAAGTCAGATGTTATACATTATTGCTGCAGTCTGGCTGTGGTGTTGCTCTACCCCAAAGAGGACCACTTTGGTAAACGTAGCTACAGATGCATACTGGGGGGACTTCTACAATAGTTAACATCGCAAGCTTATTTCACTTAAGCTCTTGAAACTTTTAATTGAATTCACATCCTGCACTTTGGCTATTCGGATGCAGTTGCTGTAATAAGCACAGCTAGCTGTGGTTTCACAAGAACAAAAGACTGCACTCTCTCTGTCCCACAGTTGATAGCAGTGAGGTTAATAAAGGTTAGTAAATACTGCTGTTTTTTTCTCCAGGATATTCTACATCCTAGGACTCGCCGGCGTTTATTCAGTGAGGTAACTAATCTGAAGGGTAGAGAAGTGTGAGGGAGGTGGGCTTGTGACCGGGTCAGTGGTTCAAATCGCTGGATTGGCTGCGATTGTTGGGGGAAGTGAGTAAGGAATGCAAAGTAAATGCAGTGAGCTCCAAAAACTCCAGTGGGGGTTCTCATTGGGTGAACGGGACAAGATTGTGATGGTCCTGGATGGATCCCAGGTCTGAGTTTGCCAACATGTGTAACCGTGTCTCCCTTTGCAACAACAACTCCCCCGGGCCACTGCTGGAAATAAGAATGTGTTTTTATTCAGCTTGCCTGGTTAAGTAAGGGTCATAAAAAAAAGCAGCAAACACTTGGACGGTCTTTTGAAGTAATTGAAATAGACATAACCGCCTTCAGCAGGAATGGGATCGGCAAATGGGACAAAATCAATGTGAGTAGCAACGTGGGTTAAAAGGAGCAAGAACGTTATGAACGAATGAGTACTGGCAAACCCTGTCTTATCAACAGGGTTTCTAAATGCTGCTCAGGTATCACATAGCCTTTGAAGCTAATTCAGTCTTAAGTTTTGCTTTAAAGATCACTGAGAATGAGAATGTTCAAGGGACCTAGTCAGTGATTCTGGATCAGCACAGCTAATCTGAGAGGTTTGATAAATACAGAAGACATTTCAATTACCTTTCCAAAATACAAGTGGCATTGATCCATCCTTGCCTGGCACGGTGGAAAGAAAAGATGAATAGCTACACGGTGATAGAGAGCTGAGATGCCATAACTTCAGAAATCACCTGTTTGCATTGCATACTAAGTCAAGTGTACCCCCGGTTGTTGAGGCGATTCAGACTGTGTGGACGGAGGTCTCACTGGCATGGTTTTTTTTTTATGGTGTCACGACCTTGACAGACTGGTTGGTGACATAAAGAGCCAATGCTGATTATTTACTACCCATAGCAAATGATGAGCATGACAGACATAGTAATAGGATTCCACTAGGCAATGTTCTGCATGGCTGAGATAGTAGAGAGTGGCTATAGAAACCAGATTCATCAAACGCAGAATAGTAATCAGACCAAGATGACCCTCTGCCCTCAAAGCACAGTAAATAGCTTTATTTTGCATATGATTCCCTTCACTGTGTGTTCTGCGGTAATAGTGCAGTAATAGTGGTGTAGCCGTTTGCAAAAGCAACCAAATGGGTTGAGAATAATCACGGGACATTTGGTTCCTGCTAGCGGTGCTACTCGTCTCTCAGAGTCAGCCAAATTATTTAAAAGTAGACCTGGCTAAAATAACAACAGGCTAACAACAAAATGACTAGCTTTTTCACAGATCATTTGTGGTTTGGATGGGAACGAGATGAAGACCCCCATCCCCCCACCCCCTAAACCCTTTCTCTCCACTTAGCCTGACTGCAATGTGTTAGTCCATGATGGTTCATTGTTATCTTGT
This sequence comes from Holocentrus rufus, assembly GCA_900302615.1. NCBI lineage: Eukaryota > Metazoa > Chordata > Actinopteri > Holocentriformes > Holocentridae > Holocentrus > Holocentrus rufus. The sequence goes on from OMLF01020719.1 coordinate 32,799, forward strand.
GATGTGTCTGCAGTTCCTGAGAAGATCTTAAAATGTCCTAAATCATATTAACTGAAGCGAAGGTCTTGAATATTTACCACAGCTTTTTAAGTCTTAAATTCACGTTTAGAAGCCTTAACAATGCTGCGATTTCTTGATTTTTCTCTGGTGAGAAATCCTTCCAGTTTGTGCAGACCTAAAGTATATACTGATAGGTTTACATTGGTTTTTATTTTCATGTTCATTTTATTCGCAAAATCAATGTTAATTCATTCTAACCTGCATTACAAACAGCGCTGAAACAATTGGTTGATTAATTGGGTAGTTGATTGAGAGAAAATTAATTAATTATACCTTTGGTAATTGATTAATTGTTCTAGCCATTCCTTGTGTAAAAATGCCAAACATCTGCTGACAGCTTCTCTAAGATCACTAAGAGCTAAAATTTAATTACTTTTTTCCATTCCTCATTATACAACTAAGTTGTTATGACTGCTGGTCAGATGAGCAATTTGACGACATCTCTTTGGGCTCTGCTAACTTCACATGAGGATTTGTCATTATTTTTGACACTATAGACTAAATCATTAATTGATTAATTGAAAAAAAAGTAACTGATAGAATAATTGACGGCGAAAATAATTGTTAGTTGCCTCCATAATTACAAACATCTTATACATATATATACTTTCTGAAGTCATCTTGCTTTTTCATTTCTTGTGTAAATGTCCTCGTGAATATCCTCACCATTATTGTCTTTCTAACTGTGATATTGATGAATACTGTTTCCTAATTGGACCCCAACATACTCGGGTTGGCAATCCTGCGATCAATACTTCCTCATATCGGTATGGCTGTCTTCATTGTCACATTGATTGGATCCTAGCTGATGTGTTATTACCCAAAGGAATATGCAGAGGTATATTTTATCAAAGAAGTTCTACAAGTTTAGTAAAATTTTTCTCAAGTACAATTACTCTGAAAACACTCAACTAAAAGTAAAATTACCCTACAAACTGTATATTGCTGTGTGCGGACCGTCATATGTGAGTTCAGTCGTGATGCAGTGAAGCAGCGTGGCCTCTTTACTGGATGGTTTACATTTATGTGTGTGCACAGATTGGGGATCACCTTTGGCTTAATTACTGGGATTCATTCTGGTCCCATTAGTTATTGAGGCAGAAGCATATTCACCAACAAACCCATTAACGACATGCAAAGTATAATTGAGTGCTACCATTAACATGCACTGTTTCGATATCAGTGTCTAGAGATGGTATGGCAATGAAGAAAAATTGCGATTGAAAAACACTAATGCCTTGGAATCAGAAAAAAAGAAATTACAGTATAGCAGTGATTTCAGGGTTGCAGGGTTTATATCTGGTTCATGTTTCATAATGACTGGTACATTCATGCAATTAAATTATGGCCATCTATATGCATCCATCTTTGGGTGCATTACTACCATGCATTACAGTGTATGGATAAAGATTCAAAATGCAATCGTTTGGCAATCCTTTGATGTATTTGTAGGTTAATGCTCCAAATAAAGGTATGTGCACTGATTAAGTAAAGCTGCTTCCAGTTATAAAATGAGGGATAGACCTTTGATTTATGTTGGGCCCTAGAGCAGTTTGACCAAATGTCATGACACGAGTGCAGCCAGAGATTGAGGGCAGTTGGTCCAAATGATGAAAAATCAAAACAAGCATGGCTGGAATAGTGCTGATTACTATCATTCATGTTATGATTGGCATTATTGCTGCTATTTAGGGTTTGAAAGTCAGAAATAGAATAAAATCAAGTGAGGATAAACACCAATTGAGGTGTCGGTTGCATGGAAACACAGGTGCAATGAGCGAAGTTAACAGTTAACCTTGTTTTTAATGCTAATGGATTATTGAATGTGCTTTTTCTGAAATCATCACAGACCTTTCACATCAGCCCTGGTAACCTCAGTATCTCGGTACAGACGTAGGATTGGTTTCAGGAAAAGTTTTCTCTTCTCAAAACACCAGTTCTGTCTTTCTCTCTGCATCCTTTTCTTTCACACTTCCTCTCCCTCCCCCACTGACTGCATCACTCTTCCTTAATTTGTTTCCTTTACTTGTCATGTCATCAATTGCGTTGTTGTTGTTGATATGCTTTGTTTTTTTTTGCACTATGCTGTATTCTGTTATCCAATTCAGGCCGATTTTCTTATCTAATTCAGTTGTATCTTTGCTTGTCATCTTGATTTTTTTTTTCATTTGTTCATTTTGATGTTAGAGGTTATCATAAGTTCCTTGGGCTGTTTATCTCATCCGGTCAAATTTGTAATTCTTTCTTCTTACCTTTTTTATCACTTCGCAGCAGATCCTATTAGGATTTTTTTTGTTAGTTTTCGCAGTCTAAGTTCAATCTCCACTAATACTCAGTGTGTATTTCTTAATGTAAACAGAGGTTTTGCAGGGCTGATATAAAGAAAAATATAAACTGTTTAATCTTAGGTCTATTTTACAACACTTTGTGCATATAGAGTAAATGCACTTACTGTTTTTCTAACACCACCAGTAAAGGTTTTATTATCTCATAATCTCAGTAATTAAAACAGTCACCGAATTGTTTACATCAGATTAATGTCATAGGACAGATATTTATGCACACATACATACATGACAGTATATGTATATGAAGGGTTTAATTTCATACTGTATATTCATCAACAAAATAAAACCGAGGATGTGGCCCTTAGACTTTTTTAAACATCTTGAGACAAGATCAAAACTTGATGACTCTAATTTTGGAATTAAACTCCTCATGTTCAAATAGACAAAAACGGTTCATACAAGCTTCTTTTTTTTCATCTTTATTTTGAATTATTCACAACCTCTTCTTCACAGTAATCCAATTGAACAGATTTGAGTCACAATTGAATAATATCACATGAAATAGAGTCCACTTGTAGCTTTGCATTAGAATATGCCGATATTCCCTGGGGCATGTGAAGAGAAGTGCAAGTCCTGCTGTTTAAACTGTAGTTCTTTCACTAAGAGTCAGTAATTCTTTGAGATTATCCAGGCGTCTTACATACTTCACATTTCAATCTGTAGCCAGTGAAGAAATCCTTAAGGGAAGAATGTAGGGCATTGTTCCCATATCCTGTCCCGGTTACAGGTTTAGTGTTCGCCACCAAATTTTTTAATCGCCTAGTGAGTCCATTTCTGTTAATATTCATTATTATTTTATCAACATTGGATTGTACACAGAATTGTGATTTTTTTTTTCCTTTTCGGTTGATCCTGTTCCAGAGTAAACTTGGCAGTTCTTCCAACAAGATTATTAAGATGTTGTTAAACATACATATGTGCTGACAAATGCACACACACACACACACACACACACACACACACTCAGCCTGCCATTTCTCAGACCTTCATGTCCTACACGCTGCACAACACTGAGCTATTTCCCTTTGAAATTGATTATGCATTTGCCATGGACAGGCAATTTACGCTCAAGATGTGTGGAGAGGGCAGCGATGGAGTCAACTCAGTTTTAGTCGCTTTGGAAGAAAATGTAAATCCCTTCTTCAGAAGTGCTCTAGTCATTTCGCTGTTTACTTGAATTATGCATCTCTTGAGTTCACTGTGTTGGAATAGAATTACCTGCCATCTTCAGAGTAGATATTCTATTGACATTTTGGTAGAGTGGGTAACACTGTTGGATCGCGGTCACAAAATGGATTTTGTGATGTAGTGGCGCTGGTTCTAATCTATACGTCTATGCAGTCTCTATCATTGCACATTCATTCATACATTGATTTGTGTGCTGATCGTTGGCTCAGTCAGTCCAATTGAATGCGCAAGTCAGTATGATTGCATTCACTGAAGTTATTACTCATTCCATCGATTAATAATCAATCAACTTGTAACCTCCCTCTGGTAGAAATTGCAAATTCAATGTGCAACTGATGCACTTGTTCAGAGCAACGCAGAGCAAGTGAACAGACAAGGGTTTGGCGTTTTATTCAAGGAGGAGAAAAGTGGAAGTTAATGGGCAATATGATCAAACCTGCAACCTCTTAAATGGTCTCTTTAACCTTTAGTTTGGTGCCTTGCTCAAGTGCATTTTAGGGATGGGAATCAGAATATATCAATAGTCAACGTGGCGATTTGATGTGTATTGCAATTCTTTAATTATGTATTTGCAATTCTGTAATATAGCAATTTGATATTACAATTTTTTGTGATTTCTGGTTACTTTTTAGTACTGAAGTAAGAAAAACAATTGATTGCTACTTTCAATGATATTCTATATCATGAGTAAGATTTTTAATGAGAGAAGCAGTGTGTTTTAAAAGTGTTAGTGTGCCAGGCATTTTGAACATAGAAACACAATTTATTCTTCGATATGCCGACTTGTTGCAATTTAAAAAATTTCTAATAAAAAAAACTGGAATTTCTAACTGCATTTTTCTCCCATCCCCATAGTGCACATCGGTCTCTGTTACTCCTGTTTTTATTCATATTTTATTCATTGTTTTATTTTCTCTGATCTCCAGACTTGAATCACAGCACCAGTGAACTTGTCCATTCATTCACTCACACTTTCACTCACTCACTCACTCACTCACTCACTCACTCACTCTCTCTTCTTTCTGTCCTCCAGACCTGATCCACTGCACCAATGAGCTGAATGTCAGCGTTCCCCACCTGGCAGACACACTGCTGGAGCGCACAACCAGCAACAGCTGGATAGTGGTTTTCAAAGCCCTCATCACCACACACCACCTCATGATGTACGGCAACGAGGTGAGCTGAACGCCAATGAGCTGCGGATCTGACTTTAAGTCGTACAAACATTTCTCTGACGCCTAGCTGCTCTGGAACATGTAAAATGTAGGAATAGAAACAACTTTTTTTTTTTTTTTTTATTCATGATCATGGCATTTATGATCTTCATCAGCAGACTTGCTGGCCAGCTTGTAACCTTACCTTCTTACGATTTTATAGTTAAAGCCAGACTAACCTAATAAAGCTTTAGAAGGATGTTCCTGTTTATTTATTGTAAATCTTTTGGGTCTTTTTTTTATAGAACATGAATACAACTCTGTTTAAGAGACAACTTGGAAGTCCTAGATGTCTGACTTTCCTTCCAGCACATAAACACACAGTAAAACTACCATCTGCAGATTTGTCTCTCAACAATCCCGACACAAACACACAGTGTGTCAGTGGAGACATCACTTGATATTGTTAGACAATGATGTCAAATAACCCTTCCTCTCTCCTGTTTTTCTTCCACCAGAGATTGATCCAGTACCTTGCCTCCAGAAACACACTCTTCAACCTCAACAACTTTCTAGATAAGGCTGCACTACAAGGTGATTTAACGCAGTTTGGTGATTTGGAAACTCAGCAGTGCCATATATCTAATAAAGTGACTTCATGTCTGATTCTCCCTGGCTAGGTAACACTGTCTGCAAGCCTATTTTAGAGTTGTATCCAAAAAGGAAGCCACAATTCAGAATTGCATGAAGACAAATGAGCTCTCAGTACATTAAAAGAACGCAGGAAAGGAAAGGAAGGAAAATGTGAAGCTCAGCCACTGGGTGTTTTTTTAAAAAAAAGCTTCAAGAAGAAAAATCCCCAGTGTGAGGTGGTGCAGGGGACATTTTGATGCATCATAAAAAGCAGATTGTGGCTTTTATCATCTGTGGGAGTGAGGTGAATGTGGCCATAGACAGCTTTGTACAGTCAATACCTGCTTTCAGTGCAGGTCAAGGTGACCTGTCTCTAACTGCAGCGCCCCCTTCTGTCCTGCAGGGTACGACATGTCAACCTTCATCAGACGCTACAGCCGCTACCTGAATGAAAAAGCCATGTCGTACAGACTAGTGGCAGTGGACTTCACCAAGATGAAGAGAGGGTAACACACACACACACACACACAGACACACAGAGAAACACACATGCTTTCACACATATGAAAGGGCATTACGTGTCATTCGCTCCCAAAATGATGTGAACTTTCATTATGTATCATTTTTTCACTTTTCAATAGATTTCAATAGAAGTGCCAGTGCATTTTTTTTTGTTGTGAGGTACTGGTGCTTCAGTCATACAATGAAGAAAAATGCAAAAGGTGTTCTTAGTCCAGCAAACAAAAGCTAAAAGCAGTGGGATGAGATCACAATGTTCTCACGAAGGAGTTCGCTCCAGAACATGTAGGTAGTAGAGCTGACCTCCAACGGTTGATTGGTTGAAAGTTTTTTAATTTATTTTTGGTAATTGGACTTGGACAGAACCACTCCAGCAAAAGAGGAAGGTGACACAGCTGGGTGAAATCCTTTAGTTTACTATTCGTCTTTTAGAGTTCAAATGATTCATGTTACACTTGAATATTTTTGAAAGACCACTGCTTTGATTGGTGTGTATTTAATATAAATTCTACAAGGTAAAAAACAAAAATTATGATTATGGGTTATGTGGATCTGCCCCAACTCTGAGATCCACGTCTTTATAAAATGTTGTGCCAACATTTTATTAGCTAAGAATAATAAAGTTAAAGGTGCACCATGCAGAATAGCAGAGGGTCGATTTGAGTGAGAACTGACAAATAATGTGAAATTTGCACGTCATTTAATGGTTGAGTCTACATGGTTTTCATCACTGATAAATTATGCACTGAATCCACATTCTTTGTCAGTTGAGTCTAAAGGGTCCTTGGCAATTTTGCATAGTCCAGTAATGGTGCAATGTGTAGATATGACCCCTTTGAACCTTTTTCCCTGTTGCTATGCATTTTGTTTTTTTGTGAATATTGAGGTCCATATCAGTTGCTGCTAGTAATCCATACCGCAAGTCTATCTATTTTTGTTCTTAAAAAACCCTCCATACACACAGACACGTCAGCTGACCACTTTGATATAAGTCCTGCGTGCATGTCGTGTGTGTGTGTGCGCGTGTTCTTGTGTGTTGCCAGGGCCGACGGCGTGATGCGAACCATGAACACAGAGAAACTGATCAAGACTCTGCCCATCATTCAGAACCAGCTGGACGCGCTGCTGGACTTCCAGGTACACGATCGGCATCTAAAGACAGAGGAGGCTTGAGACGCAGATTTTTGCATGTAATCGTCAGTGTCTCTCGTCTCGTCACTTTTCATCTTGAGCGAGTCTGGGCGGAGGAACTGAAAGAATACGCTCCCCTCTTTCAACACCTGCTATCAAATCACCCCTCGACTCCACATCGCTTCAGCAGAGCTGCTCAGTGGCATCAGCAGAAAACTGAACCAGTACTGAGCAGCTGTGTGTGCAAAAATACTGTATCAGGCATAAGCAGTATATTTTTAGTGATTGTATTTTTATTTTGTTTATTTTGTTGTTCTCATGCCTGATTTCATTTTTATCTACTCCTGCCCCCTTTTCTCTGTTTATTTTTATTATTTGTTTTGTAATGGTTATTTTGAGTGCATTATAAATAAAGATTATGATAATGATGATTCTTATCATGCATGACAGGCTCCTTGACAAGGGAACCACAGGGTATGCATTATGGTACTGCAAATATAGTGTTTTGTTAATGTGAAGTAATTGCATGTAAACATATTGCAGCTATATTTTGCCTTGCTCAGTTTCTTTCTTTCTTTCTTTCTTTCTTTCTTCCTTTCTTTCTTTCTTTCCAGCCTAACTCTAATGAGCTGACCAATGGTGTGATCAATGCAGCTTTCATGTTGCTGTTTAAAGACTCCATACGGTTGTTTGCGGCCTACAATGAAGGGGTCATCAACATGCTAGGTAAAACACACACACACACACACACACACACACATTCAAAGCAACATTAGGACAGGGTGATGCACCGTTAATCTCCTCTCAGTCCATTTTAGATTGATGTAATAATCTGCCCAATCTGGTGGTCTAACCTGTTTGCCCTGACATGTGGGACACGTGACATCACATGACCACAAACCCATTCACCCCAAGGAGAGATCATTTTTTGGCTCCTACCGTCTCTCAAATTCCAAAATTAAAGCCTGTAAAGATCACCTTCCTCTCCTCTATGATTTATTAAGGCAGCGCAGAGTCAGTGTGTAAGACTGAGAGCGGAGCATTAAACTCCTCAGTGTGAAGTGTATTAAATGATTCATCACTAAATGGACCTGATCTGAGGTCTTTTACTATGATTTAGACTCGGGTCAAATAGTAGTTGGGATTCCCGTCTTGGTTTTAATCTTTGGTGTTTCTTTTAACCTGCAAGGAAGAGTTGGAGTTTATAGTATTTGGATCATTTGGATGAGTATTTGTCAATTCTGGTTGAAGTCTGCTATAAATGTCCCCCGTACTCCACAGAGAAATACTTTGACATGAAGAAGAACCAGTGCAAAGAGGCTCTGGAGATCTACAAGACGTTCCTCAACAGGATGACCAAGCTGTCCGAGTTCCTCAAAGTGGCAGAGGTAACGTCTGTTTGTCCTGCCGTGTCCTCCACCGAGGAAACACTGAGCAAAGACACCACTGGACAGGGTGGCATCGTCTGTCCGGAACGCATCCCAAGGGCTTATGATGGTCTCCTCTCATCCTCTCTTCTTTTATATTCTTCTCTTCTCTTCTCTTCTCTTCTCTTCTTCTCTTCTCTTCTCTTCTCTTCTCTTCTTCTCTTCTCTTCTCTTCTCTTCTCTTCTCTTCTCTTCTCTTCTCTTCTCTTCTCTTCTGAATTGACCTGAGCAGGACAGATGTAATATGGAATCAGTAGTTTTTCCATATTGCTGTGTAATTTCGTCCTGTATTTCACCTTGTTGAGGAAACCACTTTAATCTGTTGAGATGCGTTCAGGACTTGTTATTTTCCCCCTCCTGACCTGATCTAAAGTCAGTATTTCCCGACCTCCGCTCACGAGGAGCCAAAAACTGACTCCAGATCAGCGTCCAGGGGGCCCTACTTCTCCTTAATCTTCCGTCCTTTTTTTTTTTAATACCTTTAGATTTTCTCCTCTTTCTGTCCTTCTGTTGCCCTGACCCGGGGAGGGGGTAACCCCAACACATTGATTACTGTAACGGCTGAGCCTTAGCCTATCAGAGAGCCTCTCATGTAGAGCTTCAAGTCCGAGGACCCCTCGCGTGCTGCCTGTTCACATGCCTGCACTGCATGCCCAAGCAAGCTGTTATTTTTTTTTTATCCTCTCTCTATCTCCTCTCTGTCTCCTCTCCCTTTTTGATTTCCTCCCTCCCTTTTTCTCTTAAATATTTTTATTTATTATAATTTTTTTTTTTTTTACAATGGCTGT
>OMLF01020721.1:3554-16440 GCA_900302615.1 Holocentrus rufus
TGGATATTATATTATGTTATGTTTTGTTGACATAAGACAAATGGTACATATTGAGTTATGGTTAAAGGATAATTGTATACTACCTTCGTTTAAAAAGGGGGGTGATGTGATGTATTAAACCTTTGAGTTTATTATTTTGGATCTTGAGTGTGCCGTAGTGGTAGGCTGTGCAAGGGATGCTGGGATAAGTTTCTCTCGGCCAAGCACGTTGCTAAGTAAACGGTAGCACAGTAAAAAGTTAGCCTGTCTCCGTGTTTCATTGTACTGAGTACATCACAGCATGAAGAAGAGTTAACCCTATGTAAGCCACCTCCCACATATAGTCCGTCATCTCCAGACCTAGCTTATTCTCACAGTTATTTTTAATTTTAAAATTCTGAGTATATCCTTGAGATCAGTCCCTTTGAGGGATGGGGAAGAGTAATCCTCTCCCAGAGTGTTTCAAGTGCACGACCAGGAAAGGAAGGAAGATGCGCTTTGGCCAAATGACAAATTTGGTGGTATATGAAAAAGTCACTGCAGAGAGGACTGTACATTTTTCTCAAATTATCAAAACTCTTAAAGATATTGTTATGATAAAGGTTCTAAAATAAATGAGGCCTTTTATGGACCATCACGAAAAAGTTAGATCTAAGAGAGAGGGAGGTAACATTTGGTTCCTGCCAATGGGGCTAAAGGACTAACTATGACTTTGAAATTGTGCCCACATTTTAAGTGTAGACTGCACTATGAGATTAGGGGTTGATAGCTCTATTTTCATGGGCAGACTTGAGTAAACCAGGGCCGAGACTTACGCAAGGTGCAGGATCAAGCCCTCTTAAGTCACACCAGTTGGTTTCAGATTGATGGAGCTGGAACTTTTTTTTTCATGTTTGCTGCCCAGTAATAATGAATGAAGCTTTGTAGTGCTAACCCTCCTGAATCACATTTTTTCTTAAATAATGATTTAGTAAGACATTGTGGTAAAGTAAACAATGAAGCAAGTAGTGGAATTTAGTTAGGATGGTCATCTTGATAGAGTAAACACTGCCAGACATGGTCAAATGAAGGCCAATTTTGAGAGTTGCCACAGTAGGCCTTCATTTGACTAAGCAAGGGAGTATAATTAGCTGTTGACAGAGATTTTTAATGAACAGGTGATGTTGATGCCCAGAGAAAACTGGCAAGGGAGATGTTCCTACCAAATTTCTAGAGCAAGATCATCATTTTTTTATTGGGTAAGACTCAATTTTCTCTGCATTTAATTTCTATCCTGAAAATGTTCCAACATTGTATAATAGTGATGCAGTTGCAGGGCCACTTGTTATTGGGCTGCCAACATATAATATAAGGTCGTCTGCATACAAAGACGCATGGTGTTCCTCTTCTTCCCACTCTGCCAGACCCTCTGGAATATGATTGTTTGTAGTGCTGCAGATAGTGGTTCAATTGCAATTGCAGAAAGAAGCAGGGAGAGAGAAATATTAGACCACAAATGAATCTGCACACTCACTTGAGATGATGAGAAAGTAAGTACCACCAACTTTGGCCAACTTTGTTTAGGAGCGTCTCCTATTTGGCACATGGTGTATGTAGGGCCTAAATGTTGAAAGTCATTTATAGAATTAATATCTATCAAATACAGTAAATTTGGAGAGATTAAACAATCCAGTTTTCATAATGTGTTACATAGGTACATGCACTTTCTTTTGCATCATTTTATACACATTTCCCTGTGATTCAGGACATAGTTGGTATTTTTTGGAAACCTTAGGATCTCCACTAGAATTTAAAATGAAGTTCTGCGGGTTTGAACAAAGCTCGGCTGCACAGCAATGACAGACTCACCAATGGGTTGAAGAGGATAAGTGAGGACTTCAGAGAGATATAACAGTTATCAAATTAGCCAGTAATCTCAGGAACAATAATCGCAACTGATTTAAACAATTATTTGTTATGCTTAATCTAATCCCACATGGGTTCACACAATGATGATCAAGCCTCTTTTATCACACCTTTTGCAATATTACCTACATTGCAAAGTTGGTGTTTGTGGCAACATTCCACACTGGTGCACAGTTGAACTTTAGTGCTGATTATCTCATCTGATCATTCCATGATTCTCTCAGAAGCAATCAGATTTGATTGATTGTGGTTTTTCTGATAGTGGTCGTGACATTTGCTCACAAGGCACAACTACATCCACTGTGTACTGTTACCTTACTTGTTTCCTCAGATTTGACATCAAGCACTTCAGTGTTGACAGCATTTTCCCCACTAGTAAACAACCTTTACATTGTACAGTAATATTAGAGCCCTGCTCTGATTTCAAATGAAAAGTGTTCTTGTCTGGGGACATTGTTAGCTGTTAGCTTATTAGCTTGACATAGCCTTGTAGCATATAGCATTGCTAACCAGACAATGATGGTAAATTGATTGCCAGTCAAGCGGCATGGGTCCTCGAGTCTCATTCACACATGAGAATCAATGTAAACTTCTAGCCAGCCTTTAACTTTTGTCCCGCTCCTTACTTTAGAAATAAAAAATAAATTGGCAAATGCTCCATTCTTGAATTATGTCCTACTCATTTATCTTGTAAATAAAATTTTAGTTGTTAATGGTGCAGAGCATATACCAGTTACTTGCCATAAAATCTTTGTCACTGTCTCAGTAAATGTGATAAATGGAAGAAATGTTACTTTCGTTCAAGTTTTATCTATAGCCAGCAGCTATATGGTGGGGTATGAAATGATTTTTTTTTTTTGTCCAATTACCTACATTTGTGTATTTTGTATCTTGGTGCACATACATGGACTCTCCAGCCCAAAGCACATCATTGGGATATACACAGTTTAAAATGGCCATAGTGGGAATAAGGTCCAAGTTTACTTGTTTACTTTTACTTAATAATTGGGTATAGTGAACCAAACTTAACCAAATGGAAAATGCACCAAAGGCAAATTTTCCAAAGTAAACCAAAGACAATGAATTGATCACATCGCATTATAGCCTGTCTTGTGTCTCTCCACCATTCAGAGGTAGGTAGACATAGGTAGATATACTTGGATTGTCAAGGTTCATATTAATCAGTGCATGGACCTTTGGGAACCTCCTTGAAGTCAAAGCCAGACTATTTGAACAACTGTGGTGAGAATGAACAAACAAGCGCAGCAACCCTTTTTTCATATAGCTACCTTATTTTTAGCTCTCTTTTATCTCATTATAATTGGTTTATTCTCCAGAGGTATTTTGTCTTTTATTTTCAAAGCAAATCCGTTTTTATTCTTTGCAAAGGGAGTCTGAGTGTGCTCATGTTGCTTATTTCCTCCAAATACATTATTAGTGCTGGGCTGCTCCTGATGTGTCTACTGTAATTACCATGATTCACCTGCTTTCAAATGAATTCAGCAGTAGCCAGTTACATTATTTCATGTGATGCTCACAAAAAAAAGTATAATTCTGTTTTTAAATCAATACTGAGTCTTTGTTTTAATTTTCTTGCCATAACATCTCATTAGGGTCTTGATATTTACTTATCAAGTAATAGGAAACCAAGTTATGTCTTAAGGAAAAATCTAAAATAATATAGAACTTATCTATAACCAAGATCATCCTGCTCTTTAGGTTTTCCCCATTCTGAAAATACTATAGATTTGCGGTAATTTCTGTGTCCCTTTATTCATTCTATGGGATACTATTAAAGTCTTTTCAGGTCAGATTATGAGTCTGTTTTACGTGAGTTTCATTGAGTCTGTTTTAACCTTCAGCTTGGTTGCATGTTTGGAAATCTGAATGTGAAAGGAAATAGACTGGGCAATATTCTTAAGATGGCTAGCAAGGTCATTGGGATGAACCAGCTAAAGTAGATCTATAATAAGCATGTGGAAAGCCTGAGCTACATGGGACTGTCCAGGTCACCCACTGCAGATGGCCTTCAACGCTCTGCCTTCAGGACCTTGTATCAGAATTCCACGGTATGAGAACAAAGAGAAGGAGAAATTCATTTGTTCCAGTGGGTAAACACCTGCTAAATTTGCACATGCTAGTTTGGTAGCAGTTTGCACAGGGAACGCCTTCATGTCTTTTATGACCTTGTTGTATTGTCACTTTGTTAAGGGAATACTCCTACATTTTGGGCAAAATACTCTTTTTCTGACTTACCCAGACTGAGACAAGATGTTCTATTCAATTTTCACCTCTGTACATCCACTGCTTCAGTTCCTATGGGTAGCATTTTGTGTTAGTTTAGCATGACTCACGTTACATTTCCATGATGTGTGTTTTAACTACACAATACAATGCAATACAATGTGTAAATAAGACAGCTTCAGAGTTGCTATTAGGTTTATTTTTTCACTTTGACAGTGCTAGGCTAACAACTCCTTTAGATTTCAAGTCTTTATGCTAAGCTAACATGAAATGCTACCCATAGGAACCAAACCAATGGACGTACAGAGGTGAAAATGGTATCAAACTTTTTGTCTCAGTCTGGGTAAGTCAGAAAAAGAGTATTTTGCCCAAAACTTTTAAGTATTCCTTTCATTTGTTAAGATTATTGTTATGCTGCTATATTGATTTGCATTGTTTTTTTGAACTCCTGTCTGCAGATGAAATTTCAAATAAAGTTTGAATTTAAATAATGATAGTTTGTTGCAGTGACATTTAAAATGGGTTAAATGCTTATATCCTGTCATCTCCCTGCCCAAGAAATTGATGCCCATAGACTTCAACTCTGAGCCTCATTTCATCTGACCACATCTCTCATTTTTAGTAATTACATATGAGACAAATGCAAATTAATATTACAAGAGCTTGTCCATATTTTATGGGTGGAGGGTTATTGATTTTGCAAAATGGGCATTTAGCAGCTTTACACCACAATAAACATTATCTCAACTGTCACTTTGGTGCTTTGCATGCGTTTTTTTTTTACATAGGTGCAGGTCATATCAACATTTGTTCTACAAGTGTGGGGGGTGCCCTTATATAGTCTATATGGCCTTATATGGCCAAGTGTGATCACATGAAGCCTGGGGCCATTTTCATTGATGCAGACATAATTTCTTATATAAAGTGAAATTCACATAAATAATATTAACAACAAATGAATTATAAAATATATTTTTCTTTTCTTTTCGGTTTGGCCTATATATTAAAAAAAATATGCATGAAAGATGGGCCTTGGTTCCACTGATTTTTACTGAGGTGGGTGGAGTTTCAGTTTGTAGAAGTCAGTACAGAAATTGTCTCTCCCAAGACTTTTAGAAGCCCCCTGTTGCCCCTTGTTGCCCCCTGGTTTGACCCCTCCCTCCTCTCTGATAAAAGTGTCATTTTAAAATGTGACAACACATAAGAAAGCCAGGAGACCCAACAAACAGTTTAAACAAATGAACAGAGGGAGAATGATGTCCTCATCGAGGACAATGTATTTCCTTTTATGGTCTAGTATCTGTTTTGGGGATGGTTAATCAATCTCAGAACAAATTATTGAGGAAATAATCGCAGAGCGATGCTATTAGTGAACTGCGATTTATTGTGAAATTGTCTAATTTAGACCTTTTCTGAGCTGACAACCTGAGGGTCCTAGGCCCGAGCTGAAATCTCCCATTATTTCTGGCTGATGAGAAAGGAAGTTGAGACAATGTAATGACTTTCTGTGCATTTGTCACCATGTGCTAATAATTACATACTTCTGAGAGCCACAGCAATGGCTCAAGACACATTAATGGTAGCAAGGGCGCAAGGATGAGAGGAATAGAGGCACTTCTTTAAATCGAAGAATTTCTTCACTTTTCAAATGGGGGTTGTCAAATGAAACTTGGTAATTTAAAAGGCAATTACTGTCATGTGATTGCCTCACAGCTGGGCAGCATGTGGTTGTCTTAGAGGACGACCCTTGCTAATGAAGGGATTACAGAGATGAGGGGAAATGGTAAACATATCTGGATGAAAATGCAGCGCTCGGCTGGCTGTCTGGCCACCATGTGGTCGGCTCTTCTTGTGTGATCTGGAAGGCACAGGATGTTACAAGAGAGTGATGGAAAAGGAAGCATGTTTTGGATCGTTTATAATAAAGGCAGGTATATTTTTAATGGGATATGTTGTCATTTGGCCTGACAGCAGTCTATGTTGAAGAAACTGGAATATGAAGTCAAGGCTTTTAGCAAGTGACTGAGGAAACAACAAAATTTGGCCACGATTATCGCTAAATGAGTGTTTAGTGAGTGTTAGTGAGCCTTCCAGTTTTATTTAATGCCATCCTTACCTAGTATAAATATTGCTGATATATAATGATTTCCCATGAACATTAAAGCATATTATGTTTGTTCTGTGGCTCCCATCAATTTAGCATTAGTATGCTAACTGTGTGGAGTTTACCAGCCAAAAATCTTACTTTAGTCAAAGGTGTGTGTGTACCCTGTGCATAGCTATGTGTAACAATCAAGGTGCTGGCAACAGCAGGAAAACAAGTCCATTCAGAAAAAAGGAGCACTTCGTCAGGCTCGAGATGCAAAATGCATTGATCGCTCCAATGCTTTTGAAAAACGAATAAAAAACATAATTGAAGAAATTACAGTCTGATACTTGAAGCATATGAGGAAAAACTGCTCCTTTCTTGAATGTAAATTATTGTGTTGCAGAATTCCAGTAAGATGTTCATATTCGCATAAACCTGACCTTTAACAACAGTGTACAGTCACTGAAAGGCTTGCTTGCCACATTGCGTGAATAGAAATACAAAGTGTGCGAGTCCTTGTTAGGGAAGCATGTCAGGTCAGCACTGACTACTTGTTTGCATCATGAAGCTTGTCCACAATATAACTGTTTTGCTGCAGCTCCCAGGCTTCCGACACTCACAGAAAGAACACCCCCCCCCTACCCCCCTTTGCCAAATGATTTCTTCTAGCCTCAGACTATCTCCCCAAAGCTGAATCCCCCAACGGGCACGGTGCCTTTAAACTCAGCAGAAAGCCTATTTACCCGCAAATTAAAGCACCGCATCAGTGTGGCGCAGGATCCCGTGCTTGCTGAAAAACAGGGCAATTACTTGGAAAGAGTGAGCCCAGGGAATAGGCCTCATCCAGAGAGTGGGTGCAGCGTTCTCTCAAACTTTGGGTTTATACGAGGGGGATGGAGGGGTGGGGATGGGAAGACGCGTTATGAGGCGAAGGGAGGGGCGCGCTGCGAAAACTTTCTCCCCAAAAGTGAATCCAAAGTGCAGCTGAAGAAAATGATCGTGGAGTATGAGGAGAAAAAGGGGAAGCCTTGCAGGTTCATTACATCATGGAGTGGATGGTGTGTGTGTGTGTGTGTGTGTGTGTGTGTGTATATGAGAGAGAGAGAGAGAGAGAGAGGAAGTAGGAGATGGTGTGTATGCATGCAGGCAGTCAGGAATGGCCGGACTCCAGTGGGGATTGCTTTGTTGTCTTTGTTTAGGGTGCAGATCGGCAGACTCATGGGAACACAGGACTGGATTGTGAGGGTGTTTGCGGGTGTGTGTGTGTGTGTAACTGAGAAAGAATGTACTCTATCTTTTACATTGAGCCCCTCCCTTCCCCCCAGCCTCCATTCGACATAGCAGTTCTTCAAGGAAGCTTCCTAGAAATGGGATGCGCAAAACTGCTTCCAATGTGCATTCCCCTTGGAAGTGTTTGCCTTTGGGGAAGTCTCCAAATGGAAGTGTTGACAGGGATTACCAGTCGCTGAGAGAATGGCAGAACCTGCTGTGCTGGGTGGTTGAAAGAGGAAGCGCCATTTGATGGCAGCCTCACCGTCCCTCCCATAGGGCCATAGCCATATTTCTATCATTTTAGGAGGCTGTGTTTGCCAGGAAAGCAGGTTATGGGCAGGGCTTTGCTGCGGTCCTCCTGTTGCAAACCTCTTGCTGTGGCTCTAAGGCAGCCAACCCGCTGTCCAAATTTCAGCACATATCTGGATTCATCAACGGAAGGACAAAATTCACAAATAGCTTGATACTAATCTGCAAATGTGTGTGGACTTTCAAACTAAGTTAAATGAAACATGAGCTACTAATGACATTTTTCAAAGTCCAGAAGCATACAAATCTCAAATGTGATTATACGTTTTCAAATCCAAACACATATTTGCAGATCCAAACACCCATTTTCAGATGTGGACTCACATTCACAAATGCATTACACATTTGCAAATCTGGGCACATTTTTGGAAATATGGATACACATTTGCAAATATTACACTTTTTGCAATAATAAAGCCCTGATTTTATTTCCACAGTATCTCATTTTGCCATCCATCATAACTTGTAGGTTAAAACAGCTGCTATGTAGCACATGTAGGGGCCTGACTGTGATAAGCCAGAGCTATCTGTAACTATAGGTATACCTAACACTGCAGGTAATTAAAGGAATGGGCTCTGAAAAGGGTCTGTTTGACCTCTCACCAGCTCTGTTTCTTCATCTAGACTCTATATGGGAATCATGTTGAAGCGCTGATAAGGGACCAACTATTTCCTCTCATGTCGTTATCCTGCTACATGTGGTCTCCTACAGCAGCAGGTTGGCTTTCCAAAGCGTTTTTTTTTTTTTTTTTTAACCAAAATAATTAAAAGCTTTGCTCGTGGAAACTGTTTAAAATGATCCTTTATTCACCAGAAATCCACAGTACATTTGTGTTGACCAGCCCAGCTGCTCTGTACATCCTTTGGTATCATTTACACCAGAGGATGCCAAAGGTATGAGAGAGGCAAAAGCTCTACGTTGGTGAGTCCAGCTTTCTCACTGACGGATGTTTAGGAGACACTTTCAGACAGGGTTTACAGTCCTTATAGAGTAGTACAGTCAATGTAGTCGTGTCTGTAAGGCCTGCATTTTCCCATGCAAACATGATCTATAGGTAATGCAGACTGTTTCAACTCAAACATTTTCTGACCGATGGGGTATTCCACAAATTGCAGATTGGGGCTTAAAAGGTATACTCTAAGATTTTTGGCAAAATACCCTTTTTCTGACTTACCCAGACTGAGACAAGATGTTCAATACCATTTTCACCTGCGTACGTTAGCATTTTGTGTTAGCTTAGCATAAAGACTTGAGACTTGAAGTCTACAGGAGCTGGTAGCCTAGCTCTGTCAAAGCGAAAGAAATAAACCTTACAGCAACTCTGAAGCTGTCTTATTTACACAATGTATTGTGTAAATTTAACGTAAGTCATTTTAGAAGGAGTTAGATGGAACTAGACTTCATTAACCTAGCTCTGTCAAAGTGAAAAAATAAACTTTTACATCAACTTTGACACTGTCTTATTTGCACAATGTGTATTACACAGTGATGAAATTACATGTGTTTAATTGTTTTTTTTTTCTGCGTTTTAGGAGAAATTATATGGTAGGAACTATAACTGCTGTATACATATGTTCAGCGGTTACAGTTCCTACCATCTAACTTTTTGTTTGTTTGTTTTTATTTCCAATGCGTGAATTTCAAATACACATGACACATTGTGTGAATAAGACAGCTTCGGAGTTGGTGTACGGTTTATTTTTTCACTTTGATGAAGCTAGGCTAATGACTCCTGTAGACTTCAGGTCTTTATGCTAAGCTAACACAAAATGCTACCCACCGGAACTGAATGGACGTGATGTGAGAATGGTATCGGATATCTTGTCTGGGTAAATCAGAAAAAGGGCATTTTGGCCAAAACGTTGGAGTATTTCTTTACCTGTGGATTAATCATTCTGTGTGTGGAGAATATTCTCCCTCTAGTGACCATACCGCATCAGAATTGAACTTTTGCAAGTGAGATGAATCTGTGGTGGCTCAGTTAAGGAAGACAGTCCTCTGTTGCAACCACACTTTGTAATTTGGACTGATAAGATGGGTGTATTTCTGCATAAAAATGTTGCTTGTAGTGTACTTTTAACATGTCTTCCCAAGGCACAAAAAGCGAATGCTTCTACAGAAATTGAGAGGTGCTAACAGAGGGCTTTGCTGTCACTTACATCAAAGTTATTTCCTCGCTTTCTCCACTGTTGTATTCAGTGACCACAAAAAAAGGAAGAGGGAGACAGAGTAAATGCTTTTGCACTTGCATCACTGGCCTTTCCTTCCCATCCATTGCTTTTGCGTTGACTGAAATTACATATCTGGTAACCTAACTGCCCCCCATTCAGATAGCTTTTGGCTGTAATAAATTGCCTCCTGAATTGCTGCTTCATAAATGGCTCTTAAATCGAGATCAGGCGTTGGTCTGATGATGTTTTAATTGTAACTCGCAGAATGTATTAGCTGTGACCTACAGGCTTTTTGTGGCAGCTTCCATTCAATATGTATGTGCGTTCAGACACCTTGGGTTTAGAAAGGTTAATTAACCTCTGGTGGTAGACCTTTCCTTTGCACTTAACTTGGTCTATGTCCTGATAGTGCCATTAACCCGCGCCCTAGCCTCTTAACCTCCTCTATCATTACCCACGTAAAACCCATTAAAACTTCCTATTGATTTTTTCACACCCGACTTTTTTTTTTTTTTTTTTAGCTTTTTAGCATTTTTCATACTCCAGAGATCTAACACTGACAAAGATGACATTATATACAATTTATATCTGCATAGGAGTGCTGTTTGCATGAGATTAGTTAGTAAATATAAATGAGTCAAATTGGTTACTTATATACTGCCTGCTAGTAAATAAACCAAGATATGAATAAAACATTTTAGTTTAAATAATTTTTGTTCAAATAAAACAAAAATTAAGAGATTTCCATAAATATATAACTTATATGGCTGATGAGAAACCTAAGCTAAAAATGAACTCAATTGATAATCACTCAAAATAAAAAACTAGTGACATTCACACAATCATTACAATCTTGTTATGCAGCATTATTTTTGATAATAGTCTGAAACCTTTCCATATAGAAAGATTTCCAGCTTGTTATGATACCAAAGTATAGCCAGTTCATAGAAACTTTTACATTCTCCCTCTCCAGGAAAAAAAATTCTTCTGCACAGCAAGTGATGTGCTTTATATTTACCGAAGCAACCGCAGCAGACTAAATATAGAAAGGTATTAGCCCGCTGTCTGTAAGTGCAACATATTAAAGCTATTGATAAAATCAGTAAAAACAAGAATCTCACATATTTCAACTTTGAAACTTCATGACTGATTCCCCACTCATGAAGTTTGTAAGTACTATCAAGATACACATTTTAACTCTTTAATGTAAAGAATTTAGTAAGCTGGGAGACAAACGCCTAGTAGATACTGAAACCAGTCCAAAACTCTGCATGTCTGTCTGTTTCTCTCTTGCCCTCTCGCTTCCTCTTTCCCTCTCTCTTCCTCTCTCTCGCTCTCTCTCTCTCTCTTTGCATGTGTCAGAAACAATGGAGCACAATTAACCAGGGACCCTGGTTTGCTGTTTGTTTGGTTGCCACGGAAACAGCATTGATTAACACTTCAGCAGTCGCCAAATTAACGAAGTAAAAGCTCCCATAAACAGCTACTTAGAGCAGCAGTGCATCAGTTGTGATGTGCAGGTGTTAAAGTAGGAATATTATCCGGAAAACAGCCGCCACATGGGCAGAGCAAGACTAGGAGTGGGCGGTGTTGACTACCCCCTGACATTAAAGATGTTAATACCTCAAAAGCAAACCTTTAATTTGACAGCATTTCTGAGTCAATTAATTTAACTCATCACTGAATCTACAGGAGAGATTTGCTGCACCAATTATTAATTGGCTCCTTTCATCTGGGCCTCACATGGCCTTGTTTCACCTTGTCAACCAGTGATAGATTTGTCTTTGTCTCCGCTGATAGGTCAATCACCATTTCTAAAGGCCAGTCCAATGCTGTACCTCCATTAAAGAACCAGAGAGGCTTAAAAAATATTTTAAATACTGATTTGTAATTTTTTACTTTAGAAATGGCCATGTCACCTGGAATGGCAATAATCCCCTGCCAAGGACACAGGCCAGTGTCACATATGATAAATGTGATAGGTTAAGATCTTGGTCAAAAAGGCAGTGCCATGACAGATCAAGTTCAAACATTTGATTTTCACCCGGCCTGAAGATTTTTTAAAAGTGAAACAAAAGGAAATCCATGCAATAGCACAATTTGAGACTAAAAACGAATAGGACAATGGTGTCTGCTCTTCGAATCTCAGATTTATGGTCTCTTCACATGAAACAGTGGCTTTAAAAATAGAGCCCCATGTGTGTACTGGTAATGGCCATTGATGTGAGCTTAGCATAGAGCACTGCAGGCAATACCTACAGTAGGAGAGAAACATTACCTCCCATTAGCTGACGCCTCACACCGAGACTGGAGCAGCTGATCAAAGGTGGAACACGGGGTAATCAGAAATTGGGGGATTTTTGCTGAAATCCAAAAAGTAGCAGGGATTTAATTATGGCAGGGATTAGCAACAGGGAAAATAAAGGTGGCCTCAAAAGACCCTCACAAGGGAGAGACTGGAGCTCCATTGATGTGGACACGCTAGTTAAAACAAGTCCATCAGCCACCTGTCGAGACTTCCTGCTGGTCTGCCTGGTCAGACTGAGTCCCCAAATGGAAATAAAAGGAAAAGATTAATGAGAGGAAAAACTCAGTATCTCTATCAGATAGAACTGTTCAAGACGACCCACTCTCTCTCATGCCATAAATATTTATTTTGTTATGTTGTGACCCTTTCAATTTGGATTCCATGCTACTGTACAAGCACTGGCCTCTGAAGAGACCCCTCCACTATCCATTTTAGCAGCTCATTCAGCAGAATTAAGTCAAAGTACATGCAGCGAGCCAGCCGAATCTTGCAGGTTTTCACATTACACAATACATCAAGGTAGTAGTGATACACAGGTTGCTTCAAAATATTCGTGCTCTGTGGTTTTATCCACTGCAGTTTTGGGGCAAAAGAAAAAAATCTTATTG
>OMLF01020721.1:16460-32711 GCA_900302615.1 Holocentrus rufus
GTGAACTTCAGGCAGGTTGTGGGCGGGTTAATGAAAAGAGAAGCATATGTTTTTATTTTTAATTAATATATTTAATGCCACACTTTAATTCACATCTTTGAAAATGAACAAAAGACTTGGCGAATAGTTGTTTCATTACACTGATAGGGCTTATTAATTTCCATTTCATTAGACGCGGAGCAGAATGCACAGTGTGCTCTGTGCATAATGGCCAGGCAGGCCAGCCACAGTTTAGAGCAACAAAGTAAAACAGTTCCAGCGATTTCCATAAATGTTTGTAATTACGCCAAGCTTTGACAAGTCTCATTTCACATTTTCATTGTCGGTTTTGTCTCTGTATTCCATAGTCTATTAAATGAGCATCTGATCTGATTATTCTGTAAAACGCACATAATTGGTTTTAACAATATAGGACGAAAGACAAGCAAATATGGTATAGACTTTTGGTAAGCTTGCTAATAAGCCTAACCTACATGGTATAATCATGAGAAGGGTATAAATAAATTAGTTTCAGTGTATTTTTAAAAAAGCAGGTTTGTAACACCATGCTCGCCGTTCATAGTCAACAGCAGGGCGAGCTTTGGGCAGGTTAATGAAAGCTGTGGACGAGATCAGATTGCTCCAGAGCTGACCTGCATGTCACCTTTGGCTACCCACTACATTTGCATCTTTTAAAAGCCGCAGATCCAAGATTCAGACCAATTAGCTTCACCCTTGAGTTTGCTAGGGCTAGAGTGAGTGAGGCATTTCTACCGGGACTCAGCAGAAGAACCGGGATTTCTGTTAGAAAGCCTCAAATTCAATGTGTAAGTTATGCCTATGTTTTTCATTTTTCAGTAACATTTTTGTTTTCATTTTTTGTGTAACTGGTAATCAATTAAATTGTCATGAAATTAAACTGTTCCTCATTTTGCTAAAGGCCCCAAAAGACCCCAGACCCCACTTTGAAAACCACAAAGTTGGACCAACACTAGAATCACCTTGAATTATTCATTCGTTCATCCTTCATTCATTTTCATTACTGCCACACATCCATGAGCAATCGAGTCTCCAATTCATCTAATGCACATGTCTTTGGACTGTGGGAGGAAACCGGAGCACCCAGCAAAAACCCACACGGACACGGGGAGAACATGCAAAGTCCACACAGAGGACCCTGGCCAGCAAGGGTTCGAACCCAGGATCTTCTTGCTGTGAAGCAACAGTGCTACCGTGCCGCCCACCTTGAATTAGTCAAAGAATATATTATGTATTAAACAAGGCAATGGGTCAGTGGTACCAAATCAGAACACTGTCCAGAAATCTTAGCTCCTGTACAAGTAATTGTTGAATCACTGGTACTGATCAACAATTCTACCAACACCCCACACATAAATTGAGGTCATTTTGTGTTATGCAGGGTGGAAAAATCCTACCTATTGCGCCTATAGCAAAAAAAGAAAGAAAAAAAAAAGTAGCTCACTTAAAATGTAATAGCAGCGGCACCCCTGTGGTTCACCGTGTAGAGCGTGTACTTTGTAATGTTGACCACAATGGCCTGAGTTCGATTCTTGTCTGGACCCTTTGCTGCATGCCATCCCCTTTCTCTTTTTTTTTTTTGCAGGACAACTCTACATTTTTCAATTTATTAAATTAGATTTGTAAAGGTTTCATAACCCCAAGGGTTGTTTCTGAACCCACAGAGGAGCAGGTCAATACTCAAAATAAGTTAAACATGAAAATCACCAAAATTGGAGACACTAGTTTCCCTGGACAGCAATGATATCCCATAAAACAGCCCTAATAATAATAATAATAATAATAATAATAGTAAATGACGTAGTTATGCAAATATACTCATAAAAGTTGCAAAATTACTTAAAAAATAGAATGTCCCCAACAATATGTAGTTGTGACCACTAGGTGGCTCCAGTAGGTTAGTTCTGTTCTATCCCAAGCAATGTTTAGTTGTCACCAGTAGGAGGCTCCCTTGTTTTATTGCTGAAAAAAGTCAGTAAGTCAGTAAGTGACATAAAATAAAAAGAAAAAATAAAGTGCATAAAGAAAGGAAAGAATGATGCAACAATTTATTGGTTGTGGTTTCTGTACAGATCCCCCCACCCCCACCCAAACATATTGAAACAATGTTCAAAACAGACTAAGCCCATGGGTTTTGATATCTGATGACATTCACTGACTTTTGCTTTAAGGTGCACTATGCAAAAATTGTCAAGGTTTGATTTAAGTGTAGAACCTTTAGGCTTACTCGACTAACAAAATGAGAAGAATAAGCACATAATTTGTTGGCTGAGTCTACATGGTTCTCATCATTTGAGAAATTTGCATCGTGCACCTTTAAATGCGTCCGTGTGTGTGTGTGTGTGTGTGTGTGTGTGTGTTAGGTATAAGTCTGAATTACACTGCAGCTTGTCCAGAAACTCAGTAGGGAAATCTACACTCAACCAGTTAGCAGGCCACATTTCACATTTTTTATTCTGTAATCCCAATTAAAGTCATGAAGGAGATGGGAGGAAGAATCAAAAGAAAAGCTGTCC
This sequence comes from Holocentrus rufus, assembly GCA_900302615.1. Classification (NCBI taxonomy): domain Eukaryota; kingdom Metazoa; phylum Chordata; class Actinopteri; order Holocentriformes; family Holocentridae; genus Holocentrus; species Holocentrus rufus. The sequence continues at coordinate 18,995 of OMLF01020721.1, forward strand.
CAGAGACGGGTGTGGGTAGGTGGGATGGGGGTGGGGGGTAATTATTTTGAAGGGTATTAAGTCATCAGATTTACTTTTATCTTGATTGCATTGTGGAAGTCGTGCATAATTAATGGAGGGAGCTTATTAGGAAAAGATGATTAGGCAAATTACACAGGTGTCGGATGCATTTTTCATGATGAATTTTGCCGGGACAATCCTGTATTTCCATCTGTTCTGCTCCTATCAGAATGTCACTTCAGGGGAAATTAATACGACGGCACAATAAAAAGCAAATTGCAGGCCGGCAGAAAGAGAAAATAAAAGTATAAATAAGACTTAAGGGTTTATGCTGAAATAAACATAAACAGGGAATTGCCATTTTTAGAGGCATTATAATTATCAGCAAGCTTCTGGCAATTGGGACATACAGTATTAAGCTGGTTCAGTTAAATGGACACTGAGAATTTCATTTTATGATTACACCATGCAAAAAAACGACTTTGTCCTTCACAGTTATGTGTGGTCTGAGCTCATTCAGTCTTCACTATATGTGGGCCATTACTGCAGGTATAATTAAGACTCACCTTTCATTTGGTCTTTTATAGTGGAAGGTTGAAAAAGCCCAGCATTATTCCTCTGCACTGTTTATCACCCCCTAAGCATACCCTTCTATCCTCTCTGCTTTTCTTTGCAAGCATTTCTATTAAATGGTGATATCGATGCTTAGTCCTTCGCTTCAACCGTTGGATTTTTCGAATAGCTTCCTTAAAAGCAGCAATAAATTGAATAGCTATGACCTAGCTTTCGGCTTTTAATTACACTTTGACACATTTTGAATAGTTTGTCACATTTCATAAACATAGTTTTGGTGCAATGAGACAAATTAGACATTAGCGAAGCACTTACACCTGAAGCATCTGCTCCACTTTAATAACTGCAATCATTCTACTAATCAAACTGAATGTATGTTGTGATCATAGCATAACTTTTATAAGACTGTGCGGGTGTCTCTCTAGACTCCATTCTTGGCTTCCTTTTGAATCATCAAACCTCATCAGCTCTTGCATTATTGAAAGGAAAACTGTCTTCTTGGCAGTGTGGCCACCATGTCTTTTCTTGGTGTGGTCCTCTCCCTCCTGCCTGTACTGGAGCTCTCCAAGGAGTACTTCAAGGCCCCCTCAGATCATTAAGCTCTCAGGCGGTTGGTTTTTCACCTCTCACACCTGTGAGCCTTCTTCATAAATTTGATTCCCCCACCCATTTGATTTCCCCGCCCCCTCCCAAAAGTCAATCAGCCATGCTCTTTGTACTGCTTTCCTCTCTCCTCTCTGTCTTGCTCTTACCCTTGGTTGTTGAGCTCTTCATTTGTTTTAAGACTTAAATGAATACTTAAGGTTTTATACCCTGGTTGTGTGACGAATAAACAACACAAAAAACAAAATATTCACGGCTAAATTTTCTTGCTGTAGACCAGCGGCGCCAGAATCATTTCGTGTGTGTATGTGGAGGTGAGACTTTGGGGTTGTGTATGTGTTTGTATAGTGTTAGATAGATCAGAGACCAGGAATAACTATAGCTTGCTTGCACCACAGGGTAGCGATGTAATTCCGAACATAGAGCAGCTGGGTGGGGAAATTTTTGTGGACCAACTGACCGACCGACAAACCGACCAACCGAACATCAGAGCGAGTTAATAAAATGTCAATTCACCATCACCAAATAGATTTTGAGATATGCCACTCTGGATCTGAACTGACATGCTTACAGACCAACAGACCGACCCCAAATGTTGTTTGCTATTGTTATAAAGCAACACGTGACTTTGTCCTTTACTTGTTGAAACAGCCTGGGAAATTTGGAAAGACAATAATATAAACTCTAAAGATGATGACAAAAAACACAAAGGCCTGTGCCTACACTATTGGGCATAATGAAAAAAAAACTGCCTTTTTTCTCATTATGTTTTCTTGCTAAATGCAAGCCTATACATTCTGTGGGAGTACTATATCTAAACAAATGAAGGCTGCCTACACATTGATTATAATCTTTATTCAAGCACATTTCACACATGAAACCTGCAACATGGTCTAATTAACTGTATTTACATGCACTTTAGTAATTGGGTTATTCACCATTCACAGGCAGTTATCTAATTTCTCAAATGCCATGTAAATGAGAAAGCTCCTGTTTCCATAACCAGGGTAATGGATTAAAAGGAATCTGTTTAACATAGGTAGATTTCTGCTGGAGAAACCTGATCACTCGATCATGTAAACCAGAGATAGTCTGCATAGGGAGATATTCAAGAATATCTGAGGCCACCTCCAGACACAGACCGCTAACACTGGGCTAGAGAGAGTAAAAGGAACAGCGGTCAATGGGACTTTTCTGCACTGGTGAAAATGATCAGATGGTGGTTAAGAAGATACACATATGATAAGATTCCATATGCTTAGATGAAGGAAATCTCTAACTAAGAAAAGAAAAAAGTTTTCCGCTGGTTATGCAACCAGTCAACATCACATGGCCTCAGTGATAGTGGAAATTCACTGAAACTGCCAGAACCACTGATTGATACAACCATTGATTTCACTTCAGCTATGTGCTATGTCTGTGCTATGCTATGTGTTATGTCTTAATTATAAATAATAGGCTGTCTAACAATAGTAGTAAAACGGTAATAGTCTAGTTACTCGTAAAAATTTGGAATCAAATGTTGTGATTATTTTATAGCATTTAGCGCCACTGACCGCCAACTATTACACTGTTTCACAAGTGCTCAGCACTGCCCCCAATGCCCAGAAGACTGTACTGCACCCATTTTTTCTGTCTCACAGCAGTCAAAGGCCAAGGTTTGACTTTCTCGCTCTGTAGTCTTTGACGTGAACCCTTCTTCAGATTTCTGAATGTTTTTTTTACGTCTGCGTATGCGCAGGAAAAGAGAGTGGATAAGGAAACTGACACAATAAACACACACAGTAGGATGCACTTGCACTTATATACCAAGCTTATTATCAAAATAACAAAAAATAGGTGAAAAAATATTTTCATTAACTGCACCTAACTTGGAAGCAGAATTACACACATTTTGCACATATCTACATTTTGTTGTTGTTGTTGTGTCCAGTTGAGTTTTTCTAGTTGATGACACAAACACACGGACTAACACACATCTTTTATAGTTGTCTTTTGTGGATGGTTGTTCATCTGTTCACAGTGAATACATTTTTTAAAATGATTTGATGTTTTGTTGTTTTTTGTATGTTATATGCCCTGCAATTATTATCAGTTATTTTGTCAATGATAACTTGTAACTTTATTTTTTTTTATCAAATTATGCTACACAAATGATTGTACTACATAATGTTATTTTCCCCTTTAAACCTATGTTTAAGGAGGTGAAAACGATCTGTCACTGCTGACAAAGCTGATGCAGGGGTTAAAGATGGATTTTAGGAAGCTGCCATAGACTTATAAAAATGAAGATGTTTATTCATGCATTGTACAGAAACAGCATAACCAGTGTTACAGTGAGGGTTGCATTCCTCCAAAGAAATGCATCCACCCCATAAATTTGTCAGACATGTATATATTTTGTGTCATTGCACACAAGGCTTGATTGGACACCCATCACAGTTTTAGACAGAGTATAACCAGGCTCAGAGTACTCCAGTGTTTGGGAAAAATACCCTTTTTCCGACTTACCCAGATTGAGACAAGATGTTTGATACCATTTTCACCTCTGTTCGTCCACTGCTGCTTATTTACACAGTGTATCATGTGTATTTGAAATACACGTGTTGGAATTTTAAGAAAATATATAAAGAAGGATAAATTTAGGAGAAGTTAGATGGTAGGAACTGTAGATGGTAGGAACTATAACCGGTGAACATATGTGTGAACACATCAGTTATAGTTTATCTAACTATTATATCTAAATATTATCTAACTTTTCCTATAATGATTCTTGTTTTTTAAAAAATTCCAAGTCATGTATTTCAAATACACAATTACAACAGTTACAGGTTTATTTTAGTGCTGGGCAACCATTAAAATTTTTAATCGCGATTAATTACATGATTTTCTGCGATTAATTGTGATTAATCGCATTATTAGGTGCAAAATTCAATAATTAATTCAAAAGTAGTGTTTTGTGCACTTTTATTTTCAAAGTACTGTTATATGAAGAAAACTGCAATAACATTTGGTTTGCAAAAACAAATAAGGTGCTTTTTAACAGCAGTATTCCCTTTACACAGTAGTATTAAAGCTACAGTTGGTAAGATGGAGAAGAGAGCAGACTTAGCTTGAATATTTGAACCAAAACAAGCTTGACGTCACACCCCCCTCCCTCTCCGGTGCACTCATGCCCCGCCTCCAAGCCCCTCCTCCCTGGACCAAAGATACTCAGCTGACGCGACTTGAAGCGGCAAAGTAGCTTACGCGACATGGAGTACGAACTGGTAAGAGCAAAACATCAACAGATGTCAGACACTCCATCAGATGCTGCTCTGGCTCTGATTGGTTGTTTTGTCTCAGTCGCGGTGGATTCTTGCAAATCGCTGTAGGGGCAGTAGGTGGGACCAATGGAGCTGCTTTTTTTCACAGATTACAAGTCTCATGTCATACTGCCTGGGCATATGGACAGTTTTATGAAATATCACAAAAGTTACTTTTTTCAAGTTACCAACTGTAGCTTTAAAACATATCTTGTAAATCTCAACTTAACCATTAATGTAATCAAATCAAATATAAAACCAAAGCTATTTGCTGTTTTTTAATACAAATAAATAAATCTACAAATAACTTTGACTCTATCAACTCCGCCGTCTGGAAGAGATTTTAAAACGAAAATGTCCATATAAGAGTTCAGTAACTTTCTCCATTTTTCTGTTCCCATCAGTTCTTTTCTTTTTCTGTTCATGTGAGCGCTGCAGCAGTCTTAGGCCCGCCGCAAATGCTCTGATGATGCCCATCCCAAGCCAATACTGATCAACATCCCATCCCTCCTGTGACCCCTGGTTTGTCTGTGTATTCAGAGCCAGTGAGCAGCGGACTTTCAAAATAATAATAATAATAATAAAACTCAGGTAATGCACGATAAAACAGTTGTCGCCGTTCATTAATGCTTTAACTCGATAATAACACGTTAACTTGCCCAGCTCTAGTTTATTTTTTGCACTCCAAGTGTTAATAGTTTTGGTGCAAAAAGTCTTTGCAAATATTTCATACTTTTGTGTCGTTTATTCACATTGGACTTGGTGTGAATAGGCCTTTACTCAGCGTCATTTTCTATTTTTGCAGTTTTATTCCATCACACACAGCTGTTTACAATAAAGACAATGGGCCTCAATTATTGGTATGTTTTTAAATGCTTGCATAAGTTTCCTCGTACATGTGTATTAACTAAAAACTTTATTTATCAAACATTTGGAGTCATGGTATTTCCTTCATACCAGTGTTGATAAATGAAAATCACTCATGAATTGGAAGTACATTTGCACAACTTCAATCATCATACATTACCATAACTGTCCTACGTCAGAAAAGACTTGGCAGAACACAAACTTTACAAAAAAAAGAATTTCTCTGAGGCAGAAATGGAAGTGATAATTAGTAATGATCAGCAGAAGAAAGATATACTCTTTAGAAGCAGAAGCTCTGTGGTTTCTGCTCCACAATAACATAAAATCTGGCAGAGGCAAAGTGCAGTGCAGGCAAAGTGTCAACACCAAGGGAGGAGACCAATTATCAGTGCAGTTATTGGTGGTGTCTTTGTCTGGGATAATTCCAGAGGAGGACAGCAACTTTATCTGGATTATCACCAATACAGAGGAGCACCCACCCTGCCCCAGAGAGCAGCCAAGTCTGGAAGGTATACCTATATAACCAAATGTTAAAAATGTATTCTCTTGCAGTGTTATCCAAGATAGAGAATATGCCTCCTTCCACTCCTTTGTGCTTCTGGCTTTCTCTGTAAATGTTTTTCTTTTCTTTTTTTTATTACATACCTTTTAACAACAGGTCCTGCAACCGATGCACAGCCTGCCTACTCTAATAACCAGCAGTCAGAAGTGTTGAAGGTGGGCTTGTTGCCAGGCCCCCACTAGTGGGGAAGACCTAGAAACTGTTATGTCATTAACTGACATCTTGACTTTTTTACTCCCAAAAAAGTCAGTCAATCACCTGTGATCTCCTTGCATGCAAATCTATCTTTCATGTTAGTTTGCCTGTAATTCTTTCAGTTGGGCAGAATTACAGGCATGCCAATTACAGGCATCCCAAAACATTTCATCAGCAGAATTTGACATATTACACATCTGTACTGAAAGACAGGACTTGTTTATTTAGTTATGTGTGAAATAGATTATATGTTCAGTCTTTCCTCTTTTTCCCTCTTTGTGCTACTTTTCGTCCATTTTCCCTGTTGGTGGCATCTTGGTAACTAGGCATAGAAGCAGTTAAGCTGTTAATTATGCAATTGAAGTTGGAGTGTGAGGGAGGGGGAGGTGTGTGCTGCAGTGTAGGTCAGTAATTGTGCTTTACCAAGTGTAGTGGGAAACTGGACAGCGGGGGGAGATCTTTGACAGCAGCCAGGCACAAACACGCCCAAATAAAGCAAGGACAGTCATAAAACAAGGCCAAAAAAACAACAACCTGTGACAACCTATATTTTCAAGCAACTCACTTAGTCACTTACCTTAGTAAAAGAGGAGGTGGCAGCTATGCCCCCAGCCTACAAAAACATACTGAAGTTATCACTGCAGGTTAACAGTTTAGGAGTACCTCAAGGCTCCATTTTAGGGCCTCTGTTACTTAGCATGTACATTAACAATCTTCCATCTGTATGCAATAGTGTTGATATTCAGATGTATGTGGATGACACTGTCTTACATACTCATAGCAAGGACGCAGAACAAGTTGCTACTAAAGTATCAAAAGTGATGGAGAAAAGTACAGTGTTAGTTTCTAGTAGATTGTTTGTAGCTTGGCTTCATATAATGTTCAGATTCAGAAAACTTTATTGATCCCTAATAAAAATGACATAGCAATAGTAATAATAGAAAAATGTACAAATGCAAATGTGCCAAGGGTAAAAATAAGATAATAATAATGAAAATAATAAAAATTAATAGTAATAATGGATAGTGTAAATACTACTAATAATACTAATGATTAAGTGAATATAGAAAATGACATTTTTGCACTCATATTCACACACCAAAAAAATTAAAACATGAGTTTAATTAAATTTATTTACTTTTTGCACATTTGCACATTTGGAAATGTGCAAAAAGTAATGAGTGAGGTAGAAACAGTACACTCAAAAAAGTGAATGAGGTGGGATGAGCACTTTATGATAATTTTTTTCAATTTACTTAAAATTCTAGTAAAGTCTATTGGATGACTTAACATTTTTGCATTTTGCATTTTACATTTTTTAATCAACCTAATGCAATTTTGTGGAACCTGTTGACAAAATTAATATAATTAAACTCATGTTTAAATTTTTTTGGTGTGTGAATATGAGTGCAAAAATGTAAACATACAAATAGATTAACCACAATTAACAGTAATTTGACGCTTAAGTACAAGCATAAACCAACAGAGAAGTGTATAGTTTGGGTTAACAGTAAATTGACAGTGTATTCCAGTAATTTAAATATAAGTTAGCAGTAGTGGCAGTAATAATTTGTGGAAGTTGTAAAACAGCTCAATTTCAAAAGAAAGGGGAGGATTTATATATTAGAATGGCCACCAGAAGGAAGGATTTCCTGTAGAGTTCAGTGGATGTTTTTAGGGTCCTGTGTATTTTGTGTCTTGTGGTATCTTTGTGTATTATTGTTTCTGTGTGTTCACCATGCAGCAAAACAGTTACCCACCCACAGTCACGTTAAACCTGAACCTGAACCTGAACCCAGACTTGGCTCAGTTCCCCCCAAAAATCGCTGTATTTATTGCTTTGAGTCACGAGTGTAGTTTAGTTACCATTTGTACTCTCCATTAGCATGTGACAGTCTCAGTGTGTGAGTGAGTAGGAGGGATTAATCAAGCATCTGGAAAGGAAGGTGACACACTGTCAGGACTCTTAGGCTGGGCAGGTGGCTTGCTGGTGGCCCTGCATCCCCTCCAAGTCACACTGGATAAAGTTGCTGTGGGGATGATGATGATGAGGGTGACAGATAGAGAGAGGTTTGAAGGATGGCTGAATGGACAGACGTGTGACCTGAGAGGAGAAATTGGATTTGGCTCCTGTCTCTTGGCGCTGGCAGAGGGTGGCGACAAGCTCGGTAAACTACCCCCTCTCTCTCTCTCTCTCACACACACATACACACACACACACACACACACACACACACACACACACACTCTTCCCCTCCCCTCCACGCCATTTCCATTTCATTTTCCGCAAAGCATGAAATTAAAGCTATTTATAACCTGGCTGATAATTACATTATACTTATTCCATCGCGATTAGGTTTCTGGTTTTTATGATACAATGTCACAGTTTTAATTAAACCGTCTCTCTGGCAGCCTGCTTGGCCATCAGCACTGTTTATTCACTTCTCACGTTCTCCAAGAGCAACTCAAGACCAAGATGACCACCTGATGACACTCTTTACAACGGCCCACTGATTGACATCAACACCATAGAGACTGTTATTACACTGGTAATCTTTATAATTTGAGCAGGACATATCCACACTTGATTGTCAGCCTGAAGGGTGGATGTGATGAAGTTTGACACAGACGGATCATGTCACCTTTAAAACGTCTCAGTGTCTATTTAATAGCTAATTACATTACCAAAGCAAAACTCAGACTAGTGGAAGTCCTCTGATACCTTGAAGGAATTAATGATTGATTTATGAATCAGAAGCCCCCTGGGATAGTAAAAGAAAGTTGAGATCAAATGTTAGGAGTGATACTTAAAAATATATATATATATATATATAAAAATAATGTGAAAATATACCCACTAGGTATTGTGCAGCGAGACCTAACTTACAGGTAAGAAAGGAGTTTTTGAATTATTTAAAGGCAATATATACTCAATAATAAATAGGTGATGAATAAAATATACAAGCTTGTCTTGATTAAGGTGTGTGTATTCCCCTCCCCTGATGCCAACAGGCCTTTGATTCATGTATCTGTGTGTGTGCAATCCTTCTTCCTCTCTGTATTCAACATTTCCACTTTGTGTTACACACTTGAAAAGGCATTGGTTCTTGGCTGGAGGGATGTTGTATAGAAACGAGCCAAAGGAACGCCTTGCCTATGGCATTGGCTTAGGGCATTGTTAGAAGCAGGGACCACCCTGGATGCTCATTCATGTTTCATTGTGGAGAGAGAGACTATGAGTTTAAATGTGTCCCACTTGAGTGAATTGTAAATATGGCAGCAGAAAATTGTGGAGAGCAGTAATTAATACCTTGTGGATATTACTCCTTTTTTTTCCTGTTGATCGATTAAATCATGCAAAACTCTCCTAATTATAAGGCTCCCCACTGGATGATTTGTGTCTCAGAGCTGACTGCAAATGTCATGGATGAGTGTTTGTGGCACTGGCATTGACTCTTAACTCCACTGGAGACAGATGGGAGTGAACTTTGTATGCAGCTCCTCTTGCAAATTAGCCGCACGCCTGGCCATCTAAACAAGGGTTAGACCGATATATTAGTTTGTGATATTGACCATTCAATAAAAAATCAGATATTAACCAGTTAGCGCGACGTGGGCATGCAGTAATTTCACTATAGGGATGTAAGTCTCTAAAACCAGCAATGAAGCCTGCCTTACTAAGGAGCATTTTAGAGTCTCACACCTGACACATTTAGTTTGACTGAATCTCTGGTATGTTTGTCTCCTAAGTTTAGTTCATTTGGGCAGGTGTGAACATGTTATTTGAACTCCGGTGCGGACCAAATTAGGTAAACCAAGACTAAGGTGATCTCAGCACAGAACCCATCAAACTCAGGTGCAGGTACATTCTGACACAAAGAAAGTGCTCATAAGATTAGAGGCCCTTTTATTCCACAATAACAGCGACCAATGCTAAGTACTGCTTCCTAGCACAAGGTCAATGACAGGGCTTTCATACCAAACACGAAAGCACAGGATTGCACAGATGAAGCCCATTCTTTTCAATGAAGGGTGTGACTGCACTTTCCCAAGCAGCTGCAAGAACTACCTTGATTTTCCACTAGCACTTGCACCCCAAGTTCAACTAAATTGAACTCCTCACTGGGGCCATAAGCATAAGTCTGCTAAGGGCCTCTCCTACCTGTACAGTGAGCCATATAAACCACATGGCATTGCCACACAGTCACACCTGACATCAGTGATCGCACTACAGTCCTCCCTCCTTTAAAACACTTTACTCCATCTGTCAGTCTAAGAATAAGGGGACCTATATTTGAATTCCAATGGAATTTTGGCTGCCTATGCTGGTTACAACAAAGCAACAAATTAGCAGAGTGCCAGAAATTTTAGCAGTCTTTGGGTCACCAGAGTGGTTTGTGTCCCGTTCATGTTGTAGAGGTCCACAGAGTTGTTGAATGGTTAAACACTGTAGCTTATATAATTGTCATGCCTGCAAAAGTTACACGAATACGTAGTTCTTCCTACATGTAAATGCATGCTGAGGCTTAATTCCCTGCCCTCCCAACCATGATTCATGGTTGCCAGATACCCGCTAGGGGGGGGAAGGCCGAGAGACTTGAACGTCATTTACTAACTTGCTAAGTGCTTCTCAAAGCCTAGGCTGCAGGTCCTAGGCTCCAAAGACTACAGAGTCTTCTGCTTAGAAACGGTCGACCAAGACCAGACATGTGCATCACTTACATTTCTGGACATGTCAATATTGCCATCATGCTCTCATATCACTGCAATTCTTGGCTGTATATGAAGGATCCTTCCAATTGGAGCAGCATTCAGTGACATAGCAGCCGAGAAGTGCCACCTACCTCGGCTGCAGTCTAGGCTTTGAGAAGCACCTATTGACTCACTGTTTCAGAACTTACCTACTGAAGCCTACTAGTGGTGACAACTAAACATTGCTAGGCACAGGCTTGGCAAGCACAACCCTGGCTATTCTAGTTTTCAGAGTAAAAGGTTTACAGTGTCAATGCCTTATCTGCACAAAATCTGGATGTGCTGTATGTGCAACATGCTTGTCAACTGCCACCAACTGCTGGCCCTTACAGTAAGTAGATGGTCCGGCATCCACCACTGTGTGGGTTGTTAGATCTGCTGGAAGCTACACAGTTGACCACAGTTTGTGAGATCATTGTGGAGCTACTGCACAATTGCAGAGGTACAATTGCCCTGGCCTCCTCTGAAATAACTCTCAGCATGCTGTGCTAACAAGCTAACAGTTAGTTGCTGCTACTGTTATTACTGTTTGTTGATGCTAATGGGGGGGGGGATAATGTGAGCTGGTGTGGTTGAGGACTCAAACATTTTTATTTGATAGCCTGCTTTCATATGTGTGAATGTAGCTTTTAATCCTTCTCTTGCTGTTTTTTTGAGTCAGGAGAAATCAACTGATGGGCTTCTCTCTGCACATAAAGAACTTCAGATTCTCACAGTTTCAGGATGTTTTCTACATGACAATAAAATGACAATAAAAAAACATTTTAATGAAAAATTTAATATTTGGGTTTAACATCCCTTCAAGGCATGCATACATGTAGCCCATATATGCTACACATCTCTGATCTTAAAACGTCTGATTAGCTACTAAGATGCAGCTGTTCATCTCAACTGCGTCACACTCAGCTGCAAACTGCTCTTGAATGCACTGAACATTGCAGCCCAATGAAGCCAGAAAGACAACATGTGAGTGTAGAGGGAACACTGACTTACATCAGTGACACTGGTACCACATACTAACACATCACTTGCCCCAAGGTACCTCCAGCAACATGGTCTTAAACCTTTTCCAAATGTACAAAACACATGGAGAGAGCATTTGCAAATTCCCATGACCCACCGATCATCTGTGAGTTGGCCAGGGTCTCCTCTCTGCAACTTGGCATAAGCTTTCCCAGGGAGGCTGAACTGTGTGATATCACAGGAGTTGGAACACACCCTCCAGTCTGCCTCTTTAGCACTACTAGCAATAGCATTGGGCCTTGCTTGGACTGTCAGAAATTGTGGAAATTTACAGGTGGGACGGTCTTTTTTTTAAAGATACTTAAATTACATTTGTTTTATGGTGCGTCTCTCTTTCTCTCTCTCTCTCTCTCTCTCTCTCTCTTTATATATATATATATATATATATATATATATTTCATACCTATACATGCCACTTGCCAGGAATTGTGTTCAAAATGTGATTGATGACACCTACGTTTCGTCAATGTTTTCATTTAGTCTTCGTGGAGAGGAAAGGGAAAAGTGATGCTTAGTAATTATGAGAAAATTTCTTGAAAACACAATAGGCTTGTCCGGCCAAACACTGCGAGTGTGATCATGACTGCAAATTGCTGCTGCTGGTGTTGGAGCAAGGGGGGGAGATGCTGGGACAAGAATGAACAGTAGCATCTTGTTAAATATTTTTCACATTGTACATTAAATGATCTTACATAAAGTTGTGAATGAATGAATACCCAAGCTGTAGCTAGCTAGTTGAATGTGTTGTAGACAGTAGATGAAATAAGTTCTGCCTGGCTCTGGTGGCTCATGCAACAAATGCTCTTTGGTATGGCAGGTCAGTAGGGTTAGGGTTCTGAAGCATTGCCTCTATGGTAGGTATGTTTTTAGAAGGTCCAGGCAACCATGGAAAAATTACCATGGCACTCTGTCTTAAGGTAAAAAAGTATTTTTATTCTTCTAGTCCAGGTCGTCTATTCTTCTAGCCCCCCTTCTGTCCAGAGTCTGTGTCTGTTGGTTTTAGAGGTTCCTCAAAGTACTCCTTCCACTTTCTGACAACATCCCCAGTTGGGATCAGTATTTCTCCACCCTTGCTGAGAACAGCTTGCGCGATGTCCTGAGTCACTGGACTGTTTTCCAGAACCTCTTTAATGTCAAAGTCATGTGGAAGTCATCATCCCAAGCTTCCTCAAACCCCTAACCAGAGCCTTACTGTCCCTGCTGCAACTGCAACTCTGGCCTGCCAGTACCTCTCGATTTAGTCACCTGTGCCAACCAGGCTCAGAAGGCCTTCATTGTCAGCTTGACAGTCTTCCTCATTTTTGGTCTCTACTGGCACGTTCTTGGGTTGCCACTATGGCAAGCATTGACCACCCCCTGGCCACAGCTTCATGCAGCTGCTTCCTTGAAAGAGGTTTTGACTCCTCTTAGGCTTAAGTTATCTAGTATATAATAAAATAAAAGCCTCAGAAACAAATAATAGGCTAATTTCACAAAAAGAAAAAGAGAATCATTCTATAATGTTTAGTTTTTTTCAGTCTTCCTTGTCTGCCGGAATTATTATTACCATTATTATTATTATTATTATTATTATTATTATTATTATTATTATTATTATTTTGACATTGTGAGTATTTCCCAGTGTATTCTTCGATCTGAGCAAAGGAGAGCCACTGGTGCATAACATCAGTGCGGCACCTCACACACTATACTCACGTGCATGCGTGTGCTGGATGACAGCTAGGGCTGCTCAATTAAGGCAAAAATCATAATCACGATTATTTTGATTGATATTGAGATCACAATTATTAAACATGATTACTCATTTATTTGATGCACGTCTGTTCCAAGTCTGACT